>CAUYLG010055883.1:0-30965 GCA_963573385.1 Cacajao melanocephalus | reverse complement strand
TATTATTGTACTTTAGGTTCTGGGGTACATGCGAAGAACATACAGGGTTGTTGCATAGGAACATACATAGCAGTGTGGTTTGCTGCTTCCATCCCCATCTCCTGTATCTGGCATTTCTCCCCATGTTATCCTTCCCCAACTCTCCACCCCACACTGTCCCTCCCTTAGTCCCCCGCAACAGACCCCTGTGTGTGATGCTCCCCTCCCTGTGTCCATGTGACTCATTGTTCAACACCTGCCTATGAGTGAGAACATGCAGTGTTTGATTTTCTGTTCTTGTGTCAGTTTGCTGAGAATGATGGTTTCCAGGTTCATCCATGGCCCCTACAAAGGACACAAACTCATTGTTTTTTAAGGCTGCATAGTATTCCATGGTGTAGATGTGCCACATTTTCCCTGTCCAGTCTATCATCGATGGGCATTTGGGTTGGTTCCAAGTCTTTGCTATTGTAAACAGTGCTGCAATGAACATTCGTGTGCATGTGTCCCTATAGTAGAATGATTTATAATCCTTTGGATATATACCCAGTAATGGGATTGCTGGGTCAAATGGAATTTCTATTTCTAGATCCTTGAGGAATCACCACACCCTCTTCCACAATGATTGAACTAATTTATACTCCCACCAACAGTGTAAAAGTGTTCCTATTTCTCCACATCCTCTCCAGCATCTGTCTCCAGATTTTTTAGTGCTCGCCATTCTAACTGGTGTGAGATGGTATCTCAATGTGGTTTTGATTTGCATTTCTCTGATGACCAGTGATGATGAACATTTTTTCATATGTTTGTTGGCCTCATAAATGTCTTCTTTTGAAAAGTGTCTGTTCATTTCCTCCCACTTTTGAATGGGTTTGTTTGTTTTTTTCTTGTTAATCTGTTTTAGTTCTTTGTAAATTCTGGATATAAGTCCTTTGTCAGATGAGTAGGTTGCAAAAATTTTTTCCCATTCTGTTGGTTGGCAGTTCACTCTAATGACTGTTTCTTTTGCTATGCAGAAGCTCTGGAGTTTAATTAGATCCCATTTGTCTATTTTGGTTTTTGTTGCCAATGCTTTTGGTGTTTTGGTCATGAAGTCATTGCCTATGCCTATGTCCTGAATGGTTTTGCCTAGGTTTTCTTCTAGGGTTTTTATGGTGTTAGGTCTTACGTTTAAGTCTTTAATTCATCTGGAGTTAATTTTAGTGTAAAGTGTCAGGAAGGGGTCCAGTTTCTGCTTTCTGCACATGGCTAGCCAGTTTTCCCAACACCATTTATTAAACAGGGAATCCTTTCCGCATTGCTTGTTTTTGTCAGGTTTGTCAAAGATCAGATGGTTGTAGATGTGTAGCATTAACTCTGAGGCCTCTGTTCTGTTCCATTGGTCTATATCTCTGTTTTGGTACCAGTACCATGCTGTTTTGATTACTGTCGGCTTGTAGTATAGTTTGGAGTCAGGTAGTGTGATGCCTCCCACTTTGTTCTTTTTGCTTAGAATTGAGTTGGCTATGCAGACTCTCTTTTGGTTCCATATGAAGTTTAAGGTGTTTTTTTTCCAGTTCTGTGAAGAGGGTCATAGGTAGCTTGATGGGGATAGTGCTGAATCTATAAATTACTTTGGGCTGTATGGCCATTTTCACAATATTGATTCTTCCTAACCATGAGCATGGAATGTTTTCCCATCTGTTTGTGTCCTCTCTTATTTCCTTGAGCAGTTGTTTGAAGTTCTCCTTGAAGAGGTCCTTTACATCCTTTGTTAGTTATATTCCTAGGTATTTTATTCTCTTTGTAGCAACTGTGAATGGGCATTTGTTCTTGATTTGGCTCTCTTTAAGTCTGTTATTGGTGTATAGGAATGCTTGTGATTTTTGCACATTGATTTTGTATTCTGAGACTTTGCTGAAGTTGCTTATCAGTTTCAGGAGATTTTGGGCTGAGACAGTGGTGTCTTCTAAATATACAATCATGTCATTTGCAAATAGAGACAACTTGACTTCCTCCTTTCCTATTTGAGTACCCTTTATTTCTTTTTCTTCCTTGATTGCTCTGGCTAGAACTTCCAGTAGTATATTGAATAGGAGTGGTGAGAGAGGACATCCTTGTCTAGCGTGAGATGTCAAAGGGGATGCTTCCAGTTTTTGCCCATTCAGTATGATATTGGCTGTGGGTTTGTCATAAATAGCTTTTATTATTTGGAGACACATTCCATCGATATCTAGTTTATGGAGAGTTTTTAGCATAAAGGGGTGTTGAATTTTGGTGAAGGCCTTCTCTGCATCTATTGAGATAATCATGTGGTTTTTGTCTTTGTTTCTGTTTATGTGGTGGATTACCATTATAGACTTGCATATGTTGAACCAGCTTTGCATCCCTGGGATGAAGCCTACTCGATTGTGATGGATAAGCTTTTTGATGTGCTGGTGCAATTGGTTTGCCAGTATTTTGTTCAAGATTTTTGCATCTATGTTCATCATGGATATTGGCCTGAAGTTTTCTTTTCTTGTTGAGTCTCTGCCAGGTTTTGGTATCAGGATGATGTTAGTCTCATAAAATGATTTGGGAAGAATTCCCTCTTTTTGGATTGTTTGGAATCGTTTCAGAAGGAGTGGTACCAGCTCCTCAGGGATAATTTCGTGACACCATTTTCTATTTGGCTGTTTCACTTGTTCCATTTTCTGTATAGTCCAAATTGCCTTTAAATGTTTCCATAATGACTTTAACATCAATTTTATTTTTAAGATAAATAGGAGTATTTCAGTGCAATTCTTTTTTTTCTTTTTTTTTTTTTTAGATGGAGTTTCCCTCTTGTTGCCCAGACAGGAGTGCAGTGGTGCCATCTTGGCTCACTGCAACCTCTACCTCCTGGGTTCAAGTGATTCTCCTGCCTCAGCCTCCCAAGTAGCTGGGATTACAGGCATGTGCTACCACACCCAGCTGATTTTGTATTTTTAGTAGAGATGGTATTTTACTATGTTGGTCGGGTTGGTCTTGAATTCCTGACCCCAGGTGATCGATCCACCTTGGCCTCCCAAACTGCTGGGATTGCAGATGTGGCCACTGCTCCTGGCCTTGCAATTCTTTTTTATTGCAAAAGGTTTTTATGGTGGCAGACTGTAGGTTCTTGATTCATGTCAAAAATATGGATTATTTAGTATGTCATAAACTGAGGCCTACGATTAACTCAACTATATGTGGTCCAAAAATTAAGGCCAAAGAATCATGAATCAGATAATTTCTAACTTTTCCTGTTTTTTTGAAGTAACTCTGTTTCAAAGAAAGTAGTTCTACTGAGTCATCTTAGAATTTTTTGTTTTTTTGCTTTATTCTTATGACCTATATGCTATTTTACTAGGCTCAGTAGTTGTTCTATTTGCCATTCCTTAGAGAAGAATGTCTTTGCTTGCCTGAAATGTTGATTTGGGGTCAATAAAGGACTTCACTGGGTTCTGCTTGCTTGCTCAGCGATTTTGCAGTTTAAGGGGCAGGGAGCCAGAGTCACAGCTGCAGCCACAACCAGCCCATAAGCTGGGTGCCATCACACTTACTCAGGGACAAAGGGTCTTCAGCATGGCCAGCCTTCTGCTTGCTTTCAGACTTGTGACCAGGAGCCATGTCTGAGGCCTTCCCTCACAGCCACTGTGCATTGCTACAGCTCAAGTGAGAGGACCTAAAGGGCTGGGCTTCCCATGAGTTCCCTATGCCCTCCTGCCTTCTGAGTCTTGGAACAGTGCCAACTCACCTCTTAGAATTGCAGTTTTACTAGACATTTGTTAGCAGCCTCCCTGCACCCGTGACTCACTCTCTTTTCCAGAGTTGTGATTTCCATTTAAGGCTCCATGTGTTTCTTCATGCTTTTTTTCATTTCCAGCTTGTGGGGTGGAATACTAGACCTTGGCTCAGTCAAATGTGTATTTCAACCCCCAGGCTGCAAGGACTGCTTTAGGAGATCAACGTGCGACCCAAGCCAGTCCAATCAATGTAACTCTCAGAAATTTTTCTGAGAATCCTGGGACAAAGACTTTGCTGATGGATGTGGAAGAGGAGGCAGCCAGCAGTGGGAACTGTTGGCAGACACCTTGATTCTATGGGGTGGAGGAGCCAGTCTTAGGATACGTCTAACACCATGACAAACAGAATGTAGTTAGAAAGAACACAACAAAACTGGCTTTAGTGACATCCCAAGTAGCTGAATCAGTCCTCCAACTCTAGAAAGAGATTCTTCTACATGTTTCCCCAAGTCATTACAAGCCATGTGGAGTCATGCTTTCTTTGTTTACATCCAAATGCATTCTCACAGATAGAGAGGCATCTGGGGGAGTTTATCAGTTCCTCTTCTTCCCTTCCAGAAGCATTGCTCTCAGAAAGGGGTCTGCTTTCAGCAACTTCTTTTGATCCAGGACCACTTAGACTATGTCCGTGGTCCGCTCTCACACTGCTATTAAAGGCATACCTAAGACTGGGTAATTTATAAAGGAAAGAGGTTTAATTGACTCACAGTTCAGCATGGCCAGAGAGGCCACAGGAAACTTAAAGTCAGGGTGGAAGGGGAAGCAAACACGCCCTTCTTCACATGTCGGCAGCAAGGAGAAGTGCCAAGCAAAAGAGGGAAATGCCCCTTGCAGAACCACCAGATCTCATAAGAATTCACTCACTATCATGAAAACAGCATGAGGATAACAGCTCCCATGATTAAATTACTTTCCATTGAGTCCCTACCACAATATGTGGAGATTATGGGAACTACAATTAAAATTGAGATTTTGCTGGGGACACAGCCAAACCATATCAGACTGTATCTGAAGAATTAACTCTTCTAGATTTCTAGATTATAGGTAGCACCAATCTTTGATTTCCAGTGGTCATGCAGATGTGTTTCCAATGTGAATATTTTGATGGTCACTGTATTAGTTTTCTAATGCTGGATAACAAATGACCGTATATTTAGTGGCTTAACATATAGCATGCATTGATTATCTCACAGTTTTTGTGGGTGAGGAGTCTAGACACAGCTTATCTGAGTTTTTTATTGTGGCCTTGTGAGAAGGCTACAATCAAGGCATTGGCTAGGCTGCATTCCTTTCTGGAACTCAGGGTCCTCTTCCAATCTCATGTGGTTGTTGAAAGAATTCAAGTCCTTGTGGTTGTAGAATTGAGGCTCTCAGTCCACAGAGGCTGCCCCCAGTTCTCTGCTATGTGATCCTCTCCATAGGCATTTCACACCAAAACTTGCTTCTTGAAGGCCACTGGGACATTTTGTCCCTCCAGTCTGGTAAGATGGAGTCTTGTAAATATATTGTAATATAATCACAGGAGTAATACCGTATCACCTTTGCCATATTTGATTGTTTAGAAGCAAATCCCAGGTTCCACCCACCCACATTTGATGAGAGGGAGTTACTTAAGAGTGCAATCTGGAGGTAACCTTAGGCTGTGCTCTCACAGTCATTTTTAATAGTAATTGAGATTTGTTTTCTAATTAACATGTAGCTAGGCTAAGCTATGTCCCAACTTCAAGTACCACGCCTTTCTTTAACTCTGTTTTTGACATCAGATTGGCCTGACGAATGGCTTTAAGTGTTTCTGATGGATAGAAGCTAGTGTGGAAAAGTGAAAGTAAACCAAGCAACTATGCATCATAGAAATTCAGGAAGCAGGCACAGCTGAGGTTTCACAATTCCTAAGGCTGCCCCTGGCTCTGCATCAGCCCATCTGTTTGCCAAGACTCAGTGGAGGCACTGTGGGGTTTATTTCTTCTGTTTAATTTTAGTGTGGGCTGCTTTGAATTTTGCTTTGATAATCAACATGGGCTCACAGTAATGCTTAGACTTACAAGAATGAATTTGTTTTGATGTTGACTGAACCAGCTGCAAATCGTCTACCTTGGAAAGTGAGGAGACGGGATTTAGGTGTGAAATTCATTTCTGAGTTGTGCCAAAGTCCCAAGCAGCTGCTGATTACCTGGTACATTTCACTCAGCTCAACTCAACCGACTTTTAGTTCTGACATTTCTAAAGTGGTTCCCTTGTCAGAATTCTAGATGTGAAGAAGTTAATAACTGCAGAAACAGCCTTGGAAATGAGTTTTAAGAGCCAATGAGGGAAAAATAAGCCTGTGGATTTTATTTTTAAATGTAGTAAAGATAGAACAGATAATCAGGGTGAAAATTATCTTACTGCTAGTTCTTCTTGGTGATTTAGGACCCATTGTAAGACTTCATCCACTTTCCTGTGATCTCTGTCCCAGAGTCATAATTCTAGCATGATTATGTCAAAATTATCTCCACAGTAGTCGATTGCAGGGTTACACACAGAGAATTAAGACTTCAGGTGGTGAATAAACAGAAACAGCAGGAACCTGGAAACCGAGAGCCATAAACCTTCTGTTCTTCTGAAAATGCTCCTGAGAATGGCAAAACGTGGAGAGAGAAGAAAGAAAATGTGGCTTGTCACATAAAGCAAGACTTATTTCTAAATGAAAGGAAGGTTGATTCAATTTTCTCAAATGAAGTTTTCTTAAGCAAGGGAACTCTATGAGAAGGATCAAATCACTGCCACATTTTATACAAATAATGCGATGAATGTAAAGTTTTTTCAAAATGCAATGCCTATTATTTTCTATTTCCTATACAACCTACGGTCATTGTATAAAGACAGAGTTATCTTTAAACTTTTGTGACCACAGAGCACTTTATCTGATTTTATTTTTTTTTTCTTTGCAGGCAGAAATATTTCTCAGATTATTGTTTAAAGGATTATAGTAATCAGAAATTGATTTACGCCTCATATTCCATGCATGGTGAGAGCATTTATTGGGGAATGATCTGTGTGCATGGCTGATGATATCACATTAGATAGTTAAACAATCACTTGCAATTTATTGGTTTTATTTCTTTTGGCAGATGTTGCTGTATTTGATTGCTATACATTTTGTTTAATGCTGGAAGAGCACTTTGTGTATGGTTAAAGATGTCACAGCTCTTAGGATCAGTCAAATTAACTTAGTAAGGATTCTATGGATCCATTTTGCACTGTCTGAAAAACCAACTTATATTATTATTTTCTGCCTTTCATAGATAAAGATAATTTTTTTGCATGTAGGACACTTTAATGTTGTATCTAACAATAACTCTCCTGTTATCTTTCAGGGCAAGATGAGGAAATGTGGGCCGAAATGAGTTTAGGTAGGTTAGGACAGACCAACTATATTTCAAAGAGGCTCATGAGGGTAAGTGTGGAGTGCAGGCTATCGAGAGTATTATTTATAAAAATGGCAAAATAGTTTATATACCATTGTGCAGTTTTTTTTTTTCATTTAACAATATACCATGGGCATTCTTCAGTGTCATTGAATATACATAACATTTAAGAACTATAGACTATCAAATTAAAATTATGAAATCATGGCTGTATTGATAGCATTGTCATCTAATCTATAGTAGGACATTGCTAAATTAGAGTGGTTGTCCTCCACTCCTTCTCCCGGTGGTTGGATTCTTTTTCCCTTGGTTTGAGTGGGGCTACTTTTCCTTTTCCTTTCCCCCAACACAGAACAGTTTCTGCTCAGTCAGAACAGTTTATCATTCTATCTGCATGTGATTGGTTGGCAGTTGACAGGCCATCACAAGCTGGGCCAATCAAGACTTTTGCTGGCATTCAAAGAAGCAGGTGATCTTTGCACTTCGTTTACCTGCTGCAAAGATGATGTCAACTGGGATTTGTTTATTGTCATGTTTGTTACTGATATGATTTGGCTGTGTCCCTACCCAAATCTCATCTTGAATTGTAGTTCCTATATCCCCACATGTAGTGAGAGGGACCAGATGGAGGTAATTGAATCATGAAAGCAGTTTCCCCTATCATGTTCTTGTGATGGTGAGTTAGTTCTCATGAGATCTGATGGTTTTATAAGGGGCTTCCTTCTTCTCTGGGCACTCATTTTCTCTCCTGCCCTCCTGTGAAGAGGTGCCATCCACCATGATTATAAGTTTCCTGAGGCCTCCCCAGTCATGCAGAAAATTTACAGCCTTGTGATGAGATAGAAAAGAAAACCCCATTTTCTGGGGAGAAATTCAAGCCAGCTTCAGAAATCTGTATAAGTAATGAGGAGCCCAATGTTGATCACCAAAAAATGTCTCCAGGGCATGGCAGAGTCTTCACAGGTAATACAGTTACCATGCAGGAGCACCTGCTCCAAAGTGAAGCCAGCTCTAGAAAAACAAAGCATGTGGATGCCCAAAGACAGTTCTAATCCCTTAAATATCCCAGTTATGTTCTGATCCTCCCTTTCAAAGCCTGCGTTAGCTAGATTTCTATCACTAGTAACCAAAAGAGTCCCAGTCAATATGGAAGTAAGATAAATTCAACAGAAGTTGAGATGTTTAGCTTGTGTAGGAGAAAACTCGGGGTATATGAGAATTATCTTCCCATATTGAAAAATTTGTCATGTATAGTTAGTAGGTGCAAATAAACACTTAGATAGAAAAAATAAAACTTGGTGTTTGATAGATCAGTAGTGTAACTATAGTAAATGTAAATCAATTATACATTTAAAAATAGCTAGAAGAGAATAATTTGAATGTCCCTAGCATAAAGAAAAGATAAGTATTTAAGGTGGTAGATATTCCAATTACACTGACTTAATTATATGAATGTATTGATTATCACATATACTGCAAAAATATGTGCAGCTATCATGTATCAATAATAATAAATTAATTCATTAAAAAAGAATTGTTGTGTGGAATTTAAAGTAATAGACTTATTCTGAATAGCTTTAGCCCCAAATTAGATTGTAATCTAGAGATAAGCAGATTTTAGCCTTAAATAAATAAAAATTTATAATACTTAGGGCTGTCTGAAAATGAAGAGCTGCTTTGTAGGTAGGTATTCAAAAGGCCACATCCCACAGCAATAACATGACAACAGAAAAATTCTACTCCTTACAGAGGATATCTAGTGAGTGTGGCCAAGCCCCTGGTTTTTAGGTTATCAGAGAGGCAGTAATGGGATGGGGAGGCCCATATTCAAAGATCGGGGACCCCAGCTTGGGAAACAGCTGAGGGATGGTAGCTCCAGTGTGTTGACCTAGGGAAAGAACTGCAAGAGGAAAGAGCTGGGCTGAAGAGACTGGAGAGTTGCTGATCTACTGCAGTGGGTCCTATTCTACGAACACAATGTTGCTTTAACATTAAAAAAGTAATATAATTCACACAATGAACAACATTAACAACAAAGGAGAAGAATCAGATGATACTCTGCAATTGTTTGTTGCCAGTATTGGTCCTGTTCCATTTTCTCTATCTCCTTCTCAGACTTCAATTACGTATCATACATATCTGTTATACTCGGTTCTATTCTTTCCATCTTCCCTTCCCCACCTTTTTAGTACATTTTAAGGCTTCAGTTTGAAACTTTTTCATAGGCCTATCTTTTATTTTTTAAATTCTGTCTTTGACTTATAGTCTGCTATTAAATCTATCCATTGAGTTCTTAATTTCAGATATTTTATTTGCTCTGTTCTAGACTATCCATTTTAATGTATCTTTTGGGTAGTTATAATTCTATGTTGAAAATGTTTATGTTCTCTTTCATTTTTCTCACCTTTCTCCAATTTTTTATGAGCATGTTTATTATATTTGCTTAAACGTTTTTATCTGCTAATGCCAATATCTGGATTACATTTGGGCCCTGTTCTATTGTCTGTTTTTTCTCTTGATTGCTAGCCACTTTTTCATGCTCATTTTGATTGAGTGCTACACACACATTGTATATAAAATAAGTGATTTTTTTTTCAGGGGCTCTTATTCATTTCTCTGTTTGGTAACTAGGTCAAAGTATTAATCCTCTCAATTGAATTAGATTTGTATTGGTTTTAGGATTGGATAGCAGCTTTGATTATATTCAGTCCATCTCTGTGGTCAAATGTCTCAAGGATGAGATCTGTGGCATGCTTGTTACAGAGCACTTCTAGTGGGATTTTGTTGCTTAAGCACTGTGAGACTGTGGGAAAGTTCATTCTGTCTTCTCAGCCCACTCTTGCCTCCCACTGCCTCAGCACTCAGAAGTGGCCTTCTGGGAAAAATAGCCATCCATGCATTTGGGTCTCCTCTAGATTTCACTTCTTATGTCAGCCCATGTAGCTATCAAAAGCTGTGCTAGGTTTCTCTTATCCCTAGCAGTGAGCCACTACCTATGCCAAGCCAGTCCTCAGCTCCTACCAGAATTAGCCTGTGTCTCCAGGGAAGATAGTAGCTAAAAATCTCAGTCCACATAAGAAAGTATTTTAATTTTTTCTAGAGTTGCAGCTGGAATGATGGCTTGCTGCTGCCTGATTTCCTACCTCGAGGAAAGGGATGTTTCACACCTACAATCCACAGCAGCTTCCACCCACACTTTGAATTCATGAAGAGTCAACATTCTTACAACCCTGTAGGTCATTTGGAACTTAACACACAAATGGATATGCAAATTACTTTTTGGCACCTTTGAAATCCCCAGGACCATGCACACTGCAGGTTATAAAACAAGATGAAAATAATTTATTGAGCATGTACTATATTTTAGGCAATGTTCTAAGCCCTTTCTTTATAACTCTATAAGGATGGTATTACTATATCCTTGTTTTACGATACAGAAATTGAAATTTCAAGAGGTAAAGTGCATTGTTCAAATAATAAATGAAAGAGGTATAGCTTGAACCAGGTCTTTCTGATGTCTGTTATGCTTAGTTATTGTACTATAAACACTTGTCAAGAGAAGGATACTAGTAGTTATAAGTTAGAAGGCATACAAATGGTGCTTCTGGCATATGTAACACACCTGTCCATACAGAGAAGCAGATGTGCTACAATGACCATTTACTATCACATATAACTCTCACTTAAGGACATGCAGTGAAGAACGTATGAATAATGTCATGACATTTGTTGGCACAGACTCTTTGTATTAATTTCTGATATCATTTCAAATGAATGCCTCTATTTCCCCAATTGATTATATTTCAAAATATTTAAGGCTCTATCATTAAGCATCAGTTTGGTTTTCATCATACTTTCTTATCAGTGGAACTATGTGTTTTTGAATTTTGTAGAAAAGACTTAAGAACAATTTTAATTCAGGGTATCCATAGAGTAAGGCTAGCTTTGCTAAATTTGCTGTTAGATTTAATGATTCTTTCCTGATATAAGCATTACACAGACAATAGGGAAATAGAAACATCCTCTACTCAGTTTCTACATGTTTTTCTTGATTCTGAAATACGTTTTTACTTCATTGTTTTTTAGATGCAATTGTCTCATTAGAAGCTTCATGAATATGTTATCCTGGGCTCATTATCTATGTATTTTTTCTCATACTTTTATATTTTAGTTTCGAGATGCCCTTGGTCAAAACTCCCATGAATTTTTCTTTCCTTTCTCACAGTTCTCTGCCTGCAGGGAAATCAGTCTCACAAATTTCTAACTAGAAGAGAACAAACAAAAATCACTGAAAATGTGAAGGTGACAATATCTGCTCCTCCTGGCACAAGTTTTTAAGGGAACTAATCTCTTAGGCTGCACAGATGTCAGATAATTAAAAATTGGAGGAAAACAAGGAAGCACCCATCAAATCCCCTCATTTTTCAGTTATAGAAACCAAGAAAGATTAAACAATTTGCCCAAGATCATTTTGCTTCTAGTGCAATGCTTGCTTTAAAACCCAGAAATTGTGACTCCTGGTTCAGTGCTCTTTCTAAAACCTATCACTGGACAAGCCTTTGTTATAAAGCCACTCGAAGTAATGCTAAGGAAGACAACACCATCAT
The DNA here is from genome assembly GCA_963573385.1 of Cacajao melanocephalus. Lineage (NCBI taxonomy): Eukaryota > Metazoa > Chordata > Mammalia > Primates > Pitheciidae > Cacajao > Cacajao melanocephalus. The sequence continues at coordinate 19,187 of CAUYLG010055883.1, read as the reverse complement.
TTGTGTTTTGTGACTTGTTTTTTTATAAATTAATGTTTCAGGAATCCTCATTTTTACCTATTTCAGGCCACAACAAGATATCCCAAAAGTTATAAGCATTATCTGTGATACAAAGGGCCTTAGTGGCAAAAATTTGTTCCCAGAACTTGTGTCTTTGAATATTCTAAAGGGATTTTACATCATGTGTGGAAGTTTGAATGATAAGGTCAACAGACCATGAAGAAGAGGGACCATTTAATCAGTAGAGACTTGCCTGAGTATCCAGGCTGTGTAAGTCCCTTTTTAGTCCCTGTGGGGCTAAAAAAATTGTAAAAAAAACTGGATTTTGGCTTGGGAGAGAAAAACGAATGTGTGGTTATACAATATCTCCATTTTATCAAATAAGTTTTAATTTTTCTTTAATTATCACTATTTGGCTCCTACAAATTTACTGTAGTTTGTTCGGAGTCTGACACTTGGCTTATTAACTACAATACTTAATGAAATCAATCCCCTAAAACATACCAGTGTAATTTAAATTGGCTTTTTTATATACTAAAAAGCCAATTTAAAACATGCTTAGTTTATATTTTGCCTATCTGCCAAGAGTCCATGTTGGAGGTAATGTTGCCCTAAAGTTAATGTACTAACCCACCAGTGTAGTTTAACAACCACTTAAATAACAATGATGACAATGACAACAATAACCACTATCGTTCATAGAATTCTTATTCTGTACAAAACTGAAGCGGCAAAAAGATGATTAAGACACAGTCCCTAAGCTCAAGAAGTTCCAGACTGAGAGTCAAAGATCTGCAAATAGAGATGGTGTGATAACCATCATAGTAAGTATAAGATTTAACATTTAGGCCAGGCGCAGTGGCTCACACTTGTAATTCCAGCACTTTGAGAGGCTGAGGTGGGCAGATCACCTGGGGTCAGGAGTTGGAAACTAGCCTGGCCAACATGGTGAAACCCCATCTCCATTAAAAATATAAAAGAATTAGCTGGGCATGGTGGCACATGCCTGTGGTCCCAGCTGCATGGGAGACTAAGGCAGAAAAATTGCTTGAACCCAGGAGGTAGATGTTGCAGTGAGCCAAGATTGTTCTACTGCAGCCTGGGTGACAGAGCAAGACTTCGTCTCAAAAAAAGAAAAAAAAAATTTAAATCCAAAAGTAGTAATACATAAAAGTAGTTCAGAGAAACATGTTATTACCTCTTTCTGGAGGTGGTCCAGGAAATGTTAAACAATCAGCTTTCTAGGGAAGAGTCTCAATTTGTAAGTTTACCAATTCTTGTTGTATAAATGTTACTGTGATGGCTGATTTCAAGCTACCTACCTAAAATCACAGAAAGCAGATATAAAAAGAGATGCATACAACTGGCTTTCTGTTGCTCATGTAAGCTGGCTCCAACACATCATTCGGGTGGCCAGAGAATGTTCCACAGAGGAGGTAATAATTGAACAGGATTTGGAAAAGAATAGGAATTCATCATTATAAGTGTGGAAGGGCATTCCAGGAAAATAGCCAATATTCAATGGCATGGATATAACTTTAAATAATAAAATATAAAAGATATGTTCCCATCCTTTTGGCAAACTTACCTTGAATGTCACTGAATGAATGTTAATGTCAATCAACTGTATAGGGAATAGCATAATTTTCATAAAGGGGATTTGTAAAAGTTAAAATTGTTCTTCTCTCTCTCCATCAACACTTAATAAAAAGTACCTGATATATATGATAGTCACTTAATAAGAATTTGATTGCTCTCTACAGACATGTCTTTGATTCTGTAAAAGCATTTTTCTAAAAGAAAATAAACTGATAGTAGAATACTTGGAATCTTAGCTGCTAATATATCTACAGACCAATAATTTCATTTAGATTTTTGTAAAAGTTTCACAAAAAATTCTTCCCAAATTTCTAACAGCAAAAGAAGATCTCTGCACACAAAGATATACACTAATTTACAGCAGAAAAAATGTATGAATAGCCTAAAAGTCCAACAATAGGGGAATGGTTAAGTAAACTATGTGGTATATACATTCAAAACCCTATTACATAGCCATGAAAAATGACACATATAATGACTATGTAGTTATATAGAAAATATTTGTTAAATAAAATTCAATGGAAAAGAAAAGGCTGCAAAATTTTATTTATACCATGCACAGGAAATAAACAAAGGAAAAATATGTGCTTAATTAGCCATGGTTGTGTTTGACTAGATGCTTAATCAATTACAAGATTATTACAGATCAACCTTTTACTAATGCAGTTGTAACAAGGCGTTAAGTGGATTATTTCAACAGCTGGCACTGGAATGAGTTTTAGGGAGAAAGCTGTCTGATTAGAAAACCACACTTATGAGGTGCTTGTAAGTGGAAGGTAGTACTGCCTTCAGTAAGAGCCAAGAGACCAAAGGTGACGGTTATACTCCTTTGAATGGGACAATAAAATTAATGCCTTTGTGCTTTTATGAAGAAAAATATAAAGAGAGGGAGGACAGTAAAGTGGGAGGGAGTGTGTGTGTAGGTAGAAAGAAGCCAGCTATATATGACATGACTGGAATTACTGGTGGGGTTGAAGTGTCTTGTAAAAGTTTCTTGATGCAGTATTATGGGAGTTCAGTCAGGGTGGTGGGAAAGATTTTAGAGGAAAAATTATAAAGATAGTTATAGGAAGTAGTCAAAAACCTTCTTGGAAGGCCAGGGGGTTTGCATAGCTTCAGTAAAAGTTTTGGAAGAAGGCAGCTGAATAAACATAAAAGCTAAGGGCGTAGATACATAAGAATGTAGAGGAGTTTATCTAAATATCTTGTTTACTCATGTGGTTTTAAGGCCAATCTTTGATTATCTGAGGGTGCATGATTGCTTTCTACTTGGGAGGTCAGCAATGTCAATTACCCTCTAGTGGTGTTTACTCAAGACTTCTGTCATTTAATCTGTACTAAATAAATGTGAACTTTGCTAGCTGACTGGGGCCATGGCTGCTAACTTTTTACTGGACCCTTCTCAGTATTGGTAAGTGTCCCAGACCCCTAAGCCCATTCTTTCACTGGATATCTGTGTCTGAGTGCATTTGTTCGTCCATCGCTGGTCAGGGTCTGTGGGTCGGACTCAGACACAGTAACTTTAGGAAAATCTACTGTCTAACCTGAACCTGAAGTTCAGTTTGAAGTTGGATGAACTACTAGATGTTGATCTCTCGTTTGTAAACTTTCAGTAAATTCTACAATAATTGGAAATCCTTTTGAGTTGTAATTGTATGCTTATTTGGATGTTTGTGTATGTTTGTGTGAAATCTAAGAAGGGGCTGAATTTCATGTCCCTGTTGAAATTGGCACCAAACTGAGTCAGCACAGACAGCAAGGCAAGAGCATGGAGCCAGATATGACCACATGAATGACCCACTGGCATTGGCAAAAGTCTTGGAAGGTGGCTCAAGCCCAGTGTTACTTGAGTTGCAAGACATTGTTATTTGTGTACTTGTCTTGTTTTATTTACTCAATGATGTGCACCTGGAAGACAGAGCTCAGAGATAATTTTGTTTATCTAAAAGATATTTTGATGTAATAATAATAATAATAGTAATAAAAACAATGATACCATTGCATCATTGTAGATACAGTAGATTCCATCTACTAAGCACTTGCATATGATAGGAAGAGATATGAACTCAAAAGTGTAAGAATCAGGATTTGATTTCTAGATTTTCTGTTTGCTAGTTACATAATTTTAGGCATTTTTTTTCCTTCGAATCTCTGACTTTACACCTGCAAAATGGAAAGTATTTGCTCTAACTCAGAGGCTGGCTGTGCAAATCAAATTTAGTTGTTCATTCAACTAGTGTGTATTGATCACCTGCTGTGTACAGAGATCTCCTGCAGTCCTTCTGGGTCTCCACTGTAGCAACTCTGCTGCTTTTTTTCTAACCTTGGAGTCATGCTGTTGTCCCTCTTGACATCACTCTGGATGACTTCGTTGTCTTGATTTGGTTCTGACTGCTCTCTATTCCAATAGTTGTCCACTATGATGGGGTAAGGTCCTTCATTTAAAAAGTATTGAAATGTTTTTTCTTATGCCTCTAAACAGGACAGTACCTGCTGACTTTCTTGCTATGCTGTTAAAACGATAATCCTGTGTTCTATCAACTGGTAATACTCAGCACAATGTCCAGCTAAGCTGAGTGGAGAGATCAGTTCTGTGGTGTTGGACTCAAAGCTCTGTCAAGCATCTCATGTCCTTGGAATGGCTCAGGTGCTCTTCTCTCATGGAGTGAGTGTCTTCCCTACCTGGTATAGTGTTCCAGAGTTTCCAGACTGGGGTCTTTGACTGTTGGCTTATTTAGCAGTCAGTCCTGGAGGCAGAAATACTCATATTGTCCATATTTTACCAGGGGTAATGGAAGCCTAGAGAAGTTCAGTTACTTGCCCAAGACCACATAGCAAAGAGTAGACATATCTATTGAATCCAGAGTTCTTTAGTTGTTATGCTATTCTTCATGTGACCCTTCACCCCCAGCTTTAAGTTGATGGGTAGGCATGGGGTAGTCGAACTCGAAAGCATTACTGTAATGATGGTTTTATTATTGACATGTGCAAGAACTTCATCATCTTCCAAAGGAATATTGCAGAGAAATGGAAAAAATATCAGAAAGTTCTATGAGGACTTTGAGACAATTCAAGCAGGCCATTAAAACACACAGAGTTGCTTGGCATGAACCTTTTACAATAGGATCCAACCTTTTGAGCTTGTTGATTCCCCAGTTATTTCACTTAAATGTTGAGGGCTAGATCCAGGGCTTTGATGAGCCCTTTGATCCTGCAGCAAAGTGGGCAAGGCCACGCTAATTGTGTGGGGTTCCAGTTCTGCGTGGTTACAAAGCCCTCTTGGAGAGGCTTCATCACTTTGTTTTACTTGGTGTGCAGCAGAGGAATTGCAGAGCTGGCAAAGCTGTGCAGATCACCTGTTCCCAGTCCCCTCATTTAGCAGCTGTGCATAAGCAGGCACAATGTTCATCTGTACCACATTGCCTTGTTGTTGATGGTAACCTGGCTGACTGTTTTTCCATCTCATTTGCATAGATGGCTCTAAAGAGACTGAAATTTTACCAAATGATGCATTTTGAGGAAAGGGTCAATATGGTGACGGTTTCATACAAAATACCTTTGGGGATGTGCAAATGTGATCCCCAAAGCATGAAAGTCAGTGCCTTATTTGCCTTATTAATTTGGATATTATACCTGCTTTCTCCTCCAATGAAGTTAATCTGGTGCTGCCCTTAGCATTGCAAAGCCTCTCTACATTTGGAAAATCATTTGTATTCCAGGAGGCCTTAAGCATCACCATAGTAATCAAGTAAGTCATGAGATCCAAATCCTTACCACTGTTCAAATATTAATTGGAACAAATATAGCTACTCTGAGGGAAGAGATAGACTGTGTGTGTGTGTGTGTGTGTGTGTGTGTGTGTGTGTGTGTATGCGTGTGTGTGCCTGTCTGTCTGAGAAAAGGAATATACTATTCTTCATTCATAGTGGTCATCCTTCTGACTCCCTATAGAAGACTGATGAATTGCCTTTTTATAGTACGGTAATTTGCAGAGGATCATTTGTTCTCTTTTTCAGTGCCAAATATGGTCATGTGCTTTTCAGAGCCTCAGAGTTAAGTTTGAACAAACAAGAAAGAGAGTACTTATCTGCAAAGATTATTTCTCTATATGAAGAAGATAAATTTAATGGAGAGTAGTTATAATGGGGGAGTGACAGATACTGAAAATAACTCAATGATTAATTCGTTAATAACTTTTAATAAAATAACTCCATGATTTCTGTTTTCATATTATGTTAGGAGATAAATTGTCTATATGCTGCAGATTTGCTCCATTGACATTTAGTAAAGCAGAGCTAGTTTTCATTTCTTTTATGCTATAGCCCTTACTGCTTAACACAATGACCTTGAAGTCTCTCTGAATAAAGACACATCTATATTAAGTATGAAGTACATTTGAATGAGATACTGCTCATTTAATCTTATCATTGAGCTGAGAGTTTGTGTCAATATATAAAGGAAAACATATTCTATATGTTTATGTGTAGATGTACAGATTCAAAGAACAGCATCACACATGAAAGGTACTTAATAATTAAGTAGAAGGCCTTAGATATGAAGATGGTAGTATAAGATGTTAATTTTGCTTTTCTTGAAGAGGCAGATGCCAGGCTAGACAGAGGACATGTCAGGGCAGTGAATGCAGAGTTCCTTAGATTTAAAATCTTACATGCTTAGCATGCAACACTCCTGACTCATCACTGTGTCAGGGACCAACAAAAGTTTCATTATTCCTCCACCAAATATATAGGGAGAAGAACATTAAAAGGTACATTAGCTGAGAAGAACTTGAGGTCACCACTTTGTACCCAACCATGGAATTACCTCTTATTGTACTAGTTATCTATTGCTACACACACATACACACAAAATGATTCTAGACCTTAATATCTTCAAACAAAAAACACTTGTTATCTTGCAGTTTCTGTGGGTCCAAAATCCATGTGCAATTTAGCTAGATGTCCCTCTGACTCAAGGTCTCTGCAAGGATGCAGTTGAGATCTTGGCTAGGGAATCTCAAGGCTTGAGGAGAAGAGGCTCTGCTTCCATGCTCACTCACATGGCTGTGGTCAGGCCACATACAGGTCCTTCCTGATTGTTTAATGGACACATCAGTTCCCATTAATGGGGCCTTACCATAGGGCAGATGACATCATGGCAGCTGCCCTCACCTAGAGCCGGTGAGCAACCCAGAAGAGACCAAGTGTCCAGGTCAGAAGCCACAGTCTTTGTGTAACCTAATATCAGATGTGACATCTTATCACATTTGCTGTATTCTCTTCCTGGAATTGAGTTACCAGGTCCAATCCAAACTCAAGTGGAGGGGATCACAGAGAGGCATGAAGACCAGGAGGTGGGGATCCCTGGGGGACACTCAGAAGCCATGGACTACACCTATGGACACACCTCTTGCTTAATATGATGGAGAAGGTAACTGATCTCTCCTAAATCACATAGCAGGGGAGCTCACGGAGGGAACTGGGGGTCTAGAACCATGATTGGATCCTGCCTTGTGGGCTTCTCATCCTATTGGCCTCTGAGACATTACAAAGGAAGAAAATATGAGACTTATCTTCGCCTATTGCCACTCATGTCTCCAGCCCTTGGCTTATTGAACTCTGAAGGTCAGGTCAACAGCAATTTGGGGCAGTCAGCATGGCAGAAGTTCAGACCAGGTGCACCGTACTCTCGATAGCCATTGCTGGGAAACAGGCCATACAGCTCTGCAAAGTATCCAAACATAGGGCCAAGCCAGTGAAAGGCCTTCATGGCTCCTGAAAATCAGAAGCACTAACTTGTAGATAATTTTATCATTATAGCCTATAATGGCAGATAAAAAGTCCTTCTTTGTAAAACTGACGAACTCTTATGGAAACCAGACCCTTGGATTTACTTACTGGTACCATTTTAAGGCAGTATAACAGAGTGGTTGAAAATGAATTGGGTTTGAGTGTTAGTTTATTGACTGTGTAAATTTAGTCAAGTCAAATTAACCTTACAACATCTCTCTTTTCTTGCCTGTAAAATGGTGACATCAGATTTGCCCTCCCAGGGTTGATGCAAACTTTGGTGCCATCTGTGAGCATCTAGGTAAAGGGTTAGGCCTTACTCTGGTGGTTACGATGACAATGAGTGTGACTCTGGGAAATGCATTTTCTACTCATGTTTTGGTAGAAGGAATGGGATTTTTATTCTAATCTTCAGGGATAAAAAGATGGAAGGATCACTTATTAGCTTCTGTCACTTCACTTGCTCCCTCCAGCTGGCATGGACGTGCCTGACACCCTGCTGAGACGAGCTTCGTTGGGAGGCATGGCTGGGCAGATGGCCAAAAGCAGTTGATCATTAAATCTTCCAGCTCCTAGTTTCTCGAAAGGAGTCCTTTGCATATTGAGTCATCTCATCATCTTATCATCTGTGAACAAGCTGCCATTTCATTCTTGCTTTGTGGGAAAAACATTTTCTAAAATTAGCCATTTGAATTTATCATAATTATAATTATAGCATTACCCAAAAGCCATACCTGATATGGGCAGAGTTTCTGCTGATGGCTTGAAAATATCCCTTCCCCCATTTTTCAAAGTAAAGCAGGAAAGGAGAATAAAAACAGTAAAATTATTATTAAGAATTTAGGATTCACACTGGATGGCTTTACCATGTCTTTGCTAAAACCACGTGAAAATTCATTTTTTACTCCTGAAGATCCATGAAATTTAGAGGAACTTTAAAAGGATGAAATGAGATAAAATATGAGAAGCACAGTGTCAGGCACCCCTAGCAAGTTTTCAGTCAATAATAACAACAACAGCACGGTTGTTACAGTAAATGATAGGGTGATCATTTACAAATGCTACACAGAAGGCAGCCTGCTAGGGGATGTAGGGAAATCCAATGAAAAAGCCTGTGCTGAAGGCGCCATTAGGGGTGTGTTTCATAACCATAAACATCTGAGTAGCAAAGATCCTAACTTAAGCCTAATCAGTGTTTCCCAAACTAGTGTTTCAGAAAACAGGATTTCAGGATATGATAATAGATGGCTTTGCAGAAAAAAATGAAAGTGTTCCACACTCAAACATGTTTGCAAAAATGTATGCCCTGGCTGCTCCCTCTCTTGGGGTATTCACAGGGCATGTTCTGTTTCTACAGCCTGCCACAAGTCCTGTAGGAAAGCGAATGGATTCCCTTGGTTTAATTCTACTTCTCAAACTACTTTAGTATACGGACTCTCCATTCTCTACACTGTTACCAGAGAGAGCTCTGCAAAAGACAAATGCCAAGTCTGACCAGCAGATATGACTGAGTGATGGATGAAAGACATACACTGACACAGGCTTGCCAGTCAGCATGGCCAGGGGACTTCTGCCAGGGTCAGCAGCCACCTGATAAGCCATCAATGCTCACATTTATTTAGTACAGATTAAATGACAAAGGTCTTGAGTAAGCACCATTAGAGGGTAATTAACATTGCTGACCCCTGATCCCCGAGTAGAGAGCAGTCATGCAGCATGGATGATCAGAGGTCGTTCTTAGGACCACATGAGTAAACAAGATATTTAGATAAACTCCTCTACATTCTTTTATATCTACTTTTAGCTGTTAGTTCAAGGTAAGAGGATTAGGCTGCCTTCAGCCATAACTCTCTTCCGAGGCTTTTGCAAAACCTTCCAGCCTTCCAAGAAGGTTTGCATTTTCTATAATTTCTCCCACAATTCTTACCAATCTCCTACAGACAAACATGATCTTCCTGCCTTCCTGCTCGCAGCCCCTCGATAGCTCCCCACTGCTCTCAGGATAAAGTACAATCTGGTTCTCACAGCCTAGATTTGGTTGGTTTGTGTGCCTGGGCCCTGGTTCTCAGCCTCACCTCACTGGGCGTTGTCTCTTTCTTGACACTGCTGTTCACATCTGTGAATGGGCCCTGGTCCTTCCTGCCACAGGGGTTTAAAAAACTCATCCCTTGATGTGGAGCATTTTCCTTGCCCCCCTTCTCACGTTGATTTATGACCCTTCTCCCTCTTGTCCTGCTCTGTCGTCCCCTCCTCAGGCCTCCAGTCACAACAGTGTTGGGCCTCCCCAGAGCTCATGGTCTGAAGGTTTACTGAGAGATTGGTTACTTACTGCTTCCCCCACTCCAAAACCTAACAGATGAGGGCAACCTCTCCTCCAAAACCCTGACAATGATTCTGGGGAAACATGGGCTGCCCAGAAGGCCTGCCTAGCAGGTGGGTGGGCCAAGGAAGCTCTATTTCTGTTCTTTTTGCTTTGTTTGCTGTTACCAAGACATTATTTTTAAAAAATTTTCATTCTGGGAAATACTGAAGTACAAAGTAGACTGCAATAAGGGTCTTGTGGAAAGAGGCCAGGTGCGGTGGCTCATGCCTATAATCCCAGCACTTTGGAAGGCTGAGGCAGGCAGATCACCTGAAATTGGGAGTTCGAGACCAGCCTGACCAACATGGAGAAACCCTGTCTCTACTAAAAATACAAAATTAGCTGGGTGTGGTGGTGCATGCCTGTAATCCCAGCTACTTGGGAGGCTGAGGCAGGAGAATTGCTTGAATTTGGTAGGTGGAGGTTGTGGTGAGCTGAGATTGTGCCATTGCACTCCAGCCTAGGCAACCTAGGCAACAAGAGCAAAACTCTATCTCAAAAAAAAAAAAAAAAAAAAAGGAGGGGTTTGGGTGCATACAGGAAAGAGAGGTGTCTCAAGATAATCATGATCACCTGCATTTCTAGGATACTCTTCTCAGGCTAGACAGTGCTGTAAGCAGTTTTCAGTATTTAGTGAATTCATGCTCAGAGCAACTGATGAGGCTTTACAAATGAGAAAACTAAGACAAGGGTAAAACATCTGAGGGTGCACTTCCTGTAAGTGGAAGAGCTGGGAACTTAATCCAGGCAGTTTGATTTCAGAGCCTGCCATGTTGAGAGTAGGAATGGCTTCCAGAAGGGGTGGCCTTTAAGGTGGAGCTTGATAATCACATAGGATTTGGATATTGGGAGACTGGCAGTGGTTGGGAGTGGAGTACATGGAAGGTGAAGGCAAAGGTCAAATGTTGGAAGCGGTAGGGCATAGGTCCCTGAGTTTGGCTGGAGTGGGGAGGCAGGAAGAAAGGTGGATAGAAACCATGCTAGGATGGCAGGCTACAGCCAGAGCCTTGAGTTCCTAAATGCTGTATTAAGAAGCATCAAATCTGTTTGATCAGCCACAATGAGTTAGTGAAGATTTTATTTCAGGGCTGTATAGAATCAGAGTTCAGCTTCACTTCATTAGATGGATGTGAAATGAACATGACCATATATATCCAGGATAGATATGAATTTCATCTGTTGTTCTGGGGTAATTATTAAGAGTGCCTTCTTTCACTGTTAAAGGTGTCCTGGCTTGGATGAGAAGTTAAATGGTTGCCTTATATAGGAAGGTTTGGAGGTGGGCATGGACTACAGGCTCAGAAGGGAGGTTGTTGTAATGCCTAAGTGACAATCAGGGAATTTTGGACTAAAGGAGAGCTTTATAGAAAGAGAAAGAAGAAGTTGGGTTCAGGAAATATGGCAGCAACAGGATGATGGTATGTAACAAATATTTGGATATTTAGGAACAAGGGAGACTGAGGAATCCCAGGTGATTGGGGGTTTCTGTGTGGCTGAGCAGGTGGGGAGTAATCCTTGTAATACAAGTTAGGAGCAGATCTGCAATGGATGAGAGGAAAATGGCTCTGGGGTCTGTGTGTGAGTTGCTCACAGGAGAATCAGGTGAAGATATTAAAAAGAAAGCTGACCCAATGAACTTAGGCTATGGGAGAAGACTCTTAGGACTGAAGACTCAGGTTCAGGAATCATTTTACAGAAATGGTTAAAACCATGAGGGTGCTCTAGAATGAGGCCCATGTACTTTATTTATTTGTGTGTTTATTTATTTACTTCCACTCTACTTAGAAAAATTGAGTTTAGGATGGCTTAAGACAATGAACAGCAAAACCCAAATCATTCAAAATAGAGATAAAGGGATAAATAATACAGAGAACTGGGAAGAAGAAGGTTTGTTGAGGTTGCTAAAAACATGGTAGGAAAAAAAGGAGGGCCCAGAATAGAACATGGAGGAGCTCTTAAAGTAGGGGTCTGGGTGGAGTAGAGGGTGAAGAAAGAGTTAAATTTCTTGAAAACCTCTATTTACCACCAGGTTCCCAGCCAATTTTTCTTCCTAGCTCTAGAATTGCTCTAAGTCTCTCTCTTAACATTCTTCCTGTGGAACCCAGGCCCCCAGATAAGCTTGCTGACAGTTCATGTCTCTCCTTTGCCCATGGAAGTTCTACTGTGATCTATGAGATTGGACCACAGTGCACAAGGGGGAGCTGTTGAGAGAGTGGGAACAATGGCTTCCCAATAGAAACAAGGGCCAGGTATTTAGGGGAGCAGCATCATTGGAAGGGCATTGCTTTCCATCTTTTTATTTTTATTTTCTGTCTGGCTTGCAGTTTGGCTTTCTCCTTTAGTGACTGGCAATCACATGGAACACTTCTTCAAGAAGTCATGCCACTAAACTGCAAGATGATTTTGTTCATAGCTGCTACTCTGAAAACTTTTCTCACTCTTCTTCTCCATGCCGCCTCCCCATTCTCCTTTCCCTCTCCCTCTCTCTCACTCCCTCCCCAGCATGGTGGTGAAAACATGCTTTGACGAATTAGACTTTCCACGTTATGTGCATCTTCACCTCCTCCAGAGTTTTTGGAGGGTCTCCCAAAGAAGAGGAAATTTACAGCCTACTGAAAAGTTTCTCATAATCATCTTCATGATTATATGGTTGGGATTTTCTGCCTAAATATCTCAGGCTCTGTTTGTGTCCTGGCCAGCACTTATAGCAACAGTTTCCTTCACAAGATTGATGTTGTAAGTTCTAAAGCATCTTTGGGGTTTTGGCTTTGAGAAAGAGGTTAGATCCAGCCCAGTATTGCCAACTCAGATGAAAATGGAATGCTGGCCCAAGTGCCAAGAGCCAGAGACTAGTGTTCTTGATTTCTACCCAAGTCCTCTGGGGCTCAGAGTCACTGAAGAGTGGTAGAGATTCCATTTCAAACAGCCCTCAGAAGGAATATGCCATTCAAGCCAAAGGCCAAAGAGGCTTTTGATACAAAAAAATCACTCTTTCAGGAATTGTTTTTATTTTAGGCTTTTTAAAAATCAAAATTTTCTCATATTTTCCCTTTCTAAATTTTTACTTTCTTAACTGGCTACTGTGCTTCTAAACTGCATGCAGACCATGTTGACAGAATTGGAACACAGAAGAGCCTTCTAGATTCCGAAGTTCCAATAGGCTGTAAACCTCTTCCAAAAGGTGTTAGCACCATTGCAAGTGCTTGATTCAACAGAAACTAAAGAGTTTGCAAATGCCTATATTTTTCCAATAATTTTATTTCCCAAGACCAAGGATTGCTTTTCATTTAACAAGGGAATCTATAAATCAGTATCCTCCAGCTCCCTGGTCAATGGAAGTAGAAGGGAAGGACTTCAGTTTCTTCTACCATCAGAGTTCACAGTGGTCTTTGGGAAAGCACAGATGCTAATCAGATTTGAGAGATTCAAGGGGCAGAAACATGTGATCTCCTTTGCATCCATATCTTTCCTGCACTTACTCTCATCCATCTGCTGCTGTCAACTGCATACTGGTCAGGAGTTAATTTCAGTCTTGCCGTTACTTTCTAAAAGCTATCAATTCTTCTGACACTTAATAATGTCATGATGGTATGGCATTCAAGGTCAAGGCTCATCAGTATTCTAAAATATACCACTAGGGGACCATTAATAATAATGAAAATAATAATAGAAGAATATTAAAATATTCACTGGCCTTTAGCCTGGTTTCTTTTAGACTCTTTCATTTCTTTCATAATTTAAGATCCATTCGTTTATGTTAATCCTATTTTAAATTGAGAGCCAACTTCTTTTATTTGCAAGAAATCTGGAAGTGAAGTCCAAGTACTGTATTCCAATCATGATGTGAACTTAGATATAATTCATTTACTACCATGTATCTCATTTTCCTCACCAATATAAGGAGAGATATTTATTTTTCATACCTACTGCACACAAAATTGATGATAGAAGTACTATAGCAGGGATAAAAACCACATATATGTGTGAATTATTGTCCTTTCTTGCTTTATTCTGAGAAAAATATTTTTAATCTAAAAAAATTACTCCAATATCAAATATAAATTGAGTCAAGTTCTTGCTGTAGGAGAGGAAGCACACAGAAAATGCACATATTCCAGGGACCTGGGAGGGGAGATTGTGGGTGTCTAAGAGGAGCCTCTGCTGATGGTTGATGATTGACAGGGTACCAAGGACATATAGAGGCCCCTTTAACTATCATCTAATTTTCCTTCCTTCCTTCCCTCTTTCCCTCTCTCTTTCTCTTTCTTTCTCTCTCCCCTTCCTTCCTTCCTACCTTCTTTCCTTCCTTCCTTCCTTCATTCCTTCCTTCCTTCCTTCTTTATTTTTTCTTTCTCTTTCTTTCTTTCTTTCTTTCTTTCTTTCTTTCTTTCTTTCTTTCTTTCTTTCCTTCCTTCCTTCCTTCCTTCCTTCTTTCTTTCCTTCCTTTCTTTTTCTTTTTCTTTCTCTCCCTGTCACCTAGGCTAAAGTGCCAGGTGCTGGATCATAGCTCACTGTAATCTTGAACTTTTGGACCCAGGCAATCCTCCTGGCTCACCCTCCTGAGCAGCTGGGATTACAGGTGCTCACCATTATGCCTGGGCTAATTTTTTATATATTTCTTTTGTAGAGACAGAGGTCTTACTATGCTGCCCAGACTGGTCTCAAACTCCTGGCCTCAAGAGATCTCACCTTGGCCTCCCAAAGTGCTGCAATTACAGGCATGAACTACTGCAGTCACCCCATCTAACTTCCTACTGATATCCCTTTACATTCCTTTCTGTGGTAATATTTAATGCATCATAACACTCATTATGTTAACATATTCGCTGAAAATATTTTGAGAAGGCATCAGTTTGGAGAAGATGCTCAAGGTAGGCAACTCCTCCTTCTATTCCCAACCAATCCTCCCCCCAGCTTTGTCATTGCAGTCCCATCCTTGCCTGTGGATCCACATAAAGAGACGGTCAGCCTGGGGATGAACAGCTATGAAGAGGTAGTGACCCTCACCCACCTAGGAGGGCCTACAACACAAAATCATAAGTAACCAAGTAAAGCTGAATTTACCAATCTAGGAGTTTCTAGCAGCCAGATGTTTACATAGGTCAAGCCTGTTTTGAAGAGAGAGAAAATAGAGAACCAGAGATGGAAGGTGGATAGCAGAGGGATGGAGATACAGCTTTGATAGGATAAAAGAGGTACAGGGAAATAAACAGAAGGCTTAGACCTGCAAGTGAAGTGGCCCCCTGAGAGAAGGGAGGGGTTGGGGAGAGGGGAAAGAGGGAGGCAATGATCTTTGAGAGGCTCATAAGCCAGGTGGGGTGGAATGTTTTGTTATTGTTTTCTGCAGGATCATTATTTTGGCTAGGTTCAGTGAGTGGTTATAGAACAATGAAAGACATCAGAATGGCACATTTGATTACTGAAATCTCAAGCAAATAGCATCAGTCATGGCCAACAGGTCCATGATACTTAGCTGGTACTTGCTGCTGTCTGTTAGCACTTTTGCAAGTGCCTGATTCAGAAGAAACTGAAGAGAGTTTGCATGTGTCCATTATGGTCCCAACAACTTTGTTTGTCTCCCAACTAGAAATTAGACAAAGCTTGTTCAGTATAAAAAAAAGATGTTAAATTTATTTCCCGTGTGGCTTTTTAATGTTCTTTAATGAAAAGAACATGAACAGGCATTTGTTTTTTTGTAACTGTAAAGGTGTCAACTTAAAAAAATTATTAGAATCAATTAATTTGTGAATTAATTGATATAATGAATGCAAATTTAGATGGAAGGGGAGGAAATGGAATTGAGTTTATGTTATATAGATGTTATGCTTCTATTAATAAGGATATAGTAATTACTGGCATTCTGCAAGTTATAAAATAGGTGTATCTCCTAGATCACTCTCAAGAAGGTTTTACGAGTTCCTTTTTGATTTTCATGCCTAACAGAGCTAATTATAAAAAGTTACACATTGTGCTAATTTTCAGGCCTTATGGTCTGTATTTCATTTACTCTTATTCCATTCTTATGTATAATAAGAACAAAATATACACATAAACATTGGCCAATATGAGAAAAAATTATAGATTTCCCATGTTTGAACAGCAAACTGGCACTATGATGCAATCTAGAAATCTCTGCAGACTCAGGTAGAAGGAGCAAGATGACTGCTACTGGGTGATACTAGGAGTAGTTGTCATTGTTTAAGGAACACATGCCTGCTGGCCAAGCCCTCTGCTAGGCACATTTTAAGCTTTGCTTAAATATTCATAACAGCTCTGCAAGGTAAGTACTATTTCTACCCATCCTATTCCCTCATTTTAAAGATAGAAAAACTGAGGCCCAGAAAATCACCATCCCAAGGGCACACAGTTAGCAAGTGGCCAGTCAGAACTGAAACAAAGTCTGAATCCAAATTCTTTTTATCACATGTCTTTTCCTCTCTGTAGAGAGGATACTGAGAATACGGATTCTCTTAACTCTTCCCTTAGTTTGACAGGTCATAGCCATAGGACTGTATGTTTTTTTTTAGGATGGAGAGCTTGAGCCAGTATTACATAAAAAAAGAAACCCGCATTTGAAAGGAAGAAATAAAATTCCAAGATAGTCTTCCAGTCCTGTTTATCTTGTACATCGAATAAGCACATCACATTGAGAGATATCACTTGGAATTCTGGGGCTTAGAAAAGAGTCAGATGGTAGCCAGTAAGTTGTTTTAGTATCATACTCTCAACTTCTCTCCAAGGTTTGTAATATAAGCAGTATTATAGCGACAGTAACATCAACAGGAGAATCCATTCTGCTTTTATGTTGCATGTCCATCAATTATCTTATATAATCCTCACCAAGACACATAAAACCAAAGAGCTAATAAAGACAAGCTTTAACAATTTGCCATCTTAGAGGTGTGGAGAGTTTCAGTGACTCGCTCTGAGTCCCGAAGACAGTGGGTGGTGGAAGCAGAATTATTCATTTGTGCCTTGGGAGAGCAGAGCCGCAGCTTTCCTGGGGCTGCCCTGTCTTTCACTGCTGCCCTGTGGCTCTCCAGGGCAATATGTTCTTGGCCTTTGCCTATATGGTGTAAGATGATTTTTCAAAGCTGGCAGGAACTATGTTGAATTCCTCCTTCATCACCTACTGTGAAGGATGTGCAGTGCTGGCCACAGCAAGGGAGTTTGGAGTGCCTTAGGGTTGGAATTTTTCTGTAGTGTTTTTAACATTCAACATTTGGAATTGGTAACTAAGTGAAATTGGTTAATGAGTGAGTATCTTGTCCTTATTAAAGGATATAAAATGCTATCTGTTCAGGACAAATGAGGATGTAATTACTTTTTTAGACTCATCTTAAAGAATTTTCTAACTTTCTTCTCTTGGCTCAATTCTGACAATGAATTGGGTTGGCTATCAAGCATTCTACATCAGTTTCCAAAGAACTTTAAGAATAATTGTGACTTTGGACACTTTTCTCAATTCTAGTTCCCAAAATTTATTGTAGATATTCTATCTTTGGCCTTATTTTTCTAAAATCTTTTCTATGAGTATTTTAAAACATCACTAGCCAATCCTTGTGCATTATTCTAAGTGATGTCATATAGAAATTCTCCATTAAAATAATCTCGTGATTTATTTCCCGTTAAACATATATCAGCCAAAACTACTACAGGTAGTAGACAACATAATTTTCTGGATTCTCCTAATTTTTTCCAGATTTTAAACACAAAAAGGAAATAAACATTTTCAAAAAAGCATAACTTGTGTGTGTGTGTGTGTGTGTGTGGACTTTGGTTTCTGATTTTGGTTTTCATTTGGAAACATTGTATATACTATCTAGCAATCAAATTTTACGTAATGTAACTTCTACTTTTATTTATTTATTTTTTTAAGATAAGGTCTTGCTCTGTCATCCAAGTTGGAGTGCAATGGCACGATGATGGTTCACTGCAGCCTCAACCTCCTGGGCTCAAGCAATCCTTCCCACCTCAGCCTCTTGAGTAACTGGTACTATAGGCACGCACCACCAAATCTGGCCAGTTTTTGTATTTTTTTACTGTAGAGACGAGCTTTGCCATGTTGCCCACACTGCTCTCTAACTCCTGGGCACAATCAATATGCCTGCCTTGGCCTCTCAAAGTGCTGAGATTACAGGCATGAGCCACTGTACCCAGCCAATTTCCACTATTTTAACTCAAGTTTTGTGCTTTATGATTGGTCTGAAAACCTCAAACCAAAATCTCTTTTCTTAGAACTTTTCTTCCTATAGGTTAAACATATAGAAATATGGCTCAAATGGATTATATTTCTTTTTTAAGCAACCGATCAATGGAGTCACTCATCCACATGCCATCTGGAAATTTTAGATGCTTCTCCTGTTTCCCCATGTCTCTTATTTTGTCAAGTCAGTGACCATATATTACAAATTCTAATTCAAAAATTTCTCTCCTTTTCTGTCTGACTGCCAAAGTCTCAGCTCAGGCCTCACCTTCTATTCACTGCACATTTCCATCAGCTTCCTCTCTGGACCTTATTTCTTTGGTATCATCTTGCTCCAAGTCATCCACTACACTCCATCGGATTATCTATCTTTTGGCATAAAACAACCACCACCACCCAAACAAACAACCCCATACTGGAGGACTTTCTGATTACGAAGCCTCCATTACAAATATGGTAACCAATTCAAAATCTTGAACTTGGTAGATAAGACTTGTGTTTAGACTGTAACCTCTTCCTTCTTCTCATATCTTATTGCTGACTTGCTCCATGGCCTTTCTGCTCCAACTACATTGACTTTCTTTCCCCAGTGCATGGACTCTCTCAAATCTGTACTTTTGCATGTCCTGACTCCTCTTCCTGAATATCCCTCCTTCCCAAGAGGAAAGAGAAATCATCCTTCTGCAAAACCTTCTAACTCTTGAGACAGTCATCCACTATCCTCTGAATGCTAAGAGCACTTTAGTTATAATTCTGGCATTGCACATTTAATCTTTTCTTGTTTTCTCTATGTTTATTTATATGTCCTTCTTTCTCACAAAACTGAGCATTAAGAGGGAAGGAACATGATGGCCAGGCACCGTGGCTCACACCTGTAGTCCCAGCACTTTGGGAGGCTGAGGCAAGTGGATCACTTGAAGTCATAAGTTTGAGACCAGCCTGGCAAATGTGGCGAAACCCCATCTCTACTAAAAATACAAAAATTAGCTGGGTGTGGTGGCATACTCCTGTAATCTCAGCTACTCAGGAGGCTCAGGCACGAGTATTGCTTGAACCTGGGTGGCAGAGGTTGCAGTGGGTTGAGATCGTGCCACTGCACTCCAGCCTAGGCAACACAGCAAGACCCTGTCTCAAAAAAAAAAAAAAAAAAAAAAAAAAAAAAAAAAAAAAAACCAAGGAAAATTAAAAAGGGGAAATGGGAGGGACCTGGTTTTCACGGATTTGAGGGATG
>CAUYLG010055881.1:60000-81364 GCA_963573385.1 Cacajao melanocephalus | reverse complement strand
AAATATTGGTTGGCTGCTTGTTTGTTATTTTCATCTCTTATTCCTTCCTGTCTCCATTGTTAAACACAATTATTGGCATAATAGAGGTTTTTAATACCCATTTTCAGACTGCATTCTAGCCTGGGCAGTAGAACAAGAATCCTCTTCTCTCTCCCTCTTTTTCTTCCTCTTTCTTTCTCTCATACATTCTTTTTTTTTCTTTCTTTCACTCTCACTTTCTTTCCTCTCTTTTCCTTTCTTTCAAAAAAAAAAAAAAAATTAAAGGTTCCTGCAGCCTAACAGACCCCAGGCCATGTGTCTTTGGAGGACAGAGACATTTTGGCCTCCAGTAGAATAAATTCAGATGAGAAAGGATGGGGAGGTGGTAGATGAAACTTCAGCACGGAGGCTCTCCTGCTGTAAAGGGATTATGTATTCATACTTAAAATAGGGATACATTCGGAGTATAGACTGTAATCTCTGCATCCCCAATCCATGAAAACAAAACAGAACTGGAGGGCTAAAAAACCAATGCAGGGAATAAATGAAATAACAAACATACCTGATTTATCCAAGAGAAGGCAGAGGAGGGAAATGAAAGGATGAACAACGGGCGAGGCGAGCAGGACGTAGTTCGCAGGATAGCCAGCATGCCCAGCATGGCGGCCAGGACTTCAGAAGTCAGTGGACTAAGTAGAGGCTCTGATGAAAGACAGAGATGGCCTCGCTGTAAGAACACAGTGTGCCAACTGTAGACGAGGGCGGCACATCTTAAAGGCAGAGTCAGAGATATGGCCAGGCGAGGTGGCTCACACCTGTCATCCCAGCACTTTGGGAGGCTGAGGCGGGTGGATCATGAGGTCAGGAGTTCTAGACCAGCCTGACCAACATGGTGAAACCCCCTCTCTACTAAAAATATAAAACTTAGCTGGGCGTGGTGGCACATGCCTGTAGTCCCAGCTACTCAGGAGGTTGAGGCAGGAGAATTGCTTGAACCCGGGAGCCAGAGGTTGCAGTGAGCCGAGACTGCACCACTGCACTCCAGCCTGAGTGACTCAGTGAGACTCCATCTCAAAAAAAAAAAAAAGAGAGAGAGATGCACCGTGCAGGCACTGGCATGAAGCAAATGGTGTGGCTACGGACACGTGACAAAGTTGATCTTAAGAAAAGTAGGAAGGAACAGTGAAAATGAGATCAGATACCAGCAAAGCAGAAAACGGTATTACAGAGACGTTAACAAAGGCAAAAATTGTGTCCTTGAAAAGATTCCTAAAAATTTTTTAAATTCCTAGTCAAACTGATGAAGAAAAATGAAATCACAAATAATAGAAATGAAAAGGAAAGATCACTGCAGAATCTACAAATGTTCAGAGATAATGAGGATGTTATTTAAAAGTTTATGCTGATCAATTTGACAGTTTAGATAAAACGAGCAGTTTTTTCAGAGCTTACTAACTTAATCTAAAGAAACTGAAAATTAAAAATCTTCCCTCAAAGAAATCTCTAGGCCCATAGAGCTTCACTGTTTAGTTTTATCAAACAGTTAAGGAAGAAATAATTCCAATCTTATGTTAGTCCTTTCAAGGAATAGCAGAAGAGAGAATAATTCTTAGCTTGTTTCATAAGACCAGTATGACCATGACACCAAGATGCCAAGATCCGGCAAGGATGTTTGAGAAATGATAACCACAGACCAGTGTCTTTCATGAACCCCAGTTTTAAAAACCCAATAAAATAGTAGAATGTCAAGTTCACAATATGGAAAAATATGTATATTTCCAGTGGGGTTTATTCCATTCAAAAATCAACCAGTGTAATTCTCCATATTCACAGAGGAAAAAGAGAAAAACTTTATGATGATAATGATCATAGTTGCCAAAAAAAAGCATATGACAAATTTCAAGATCCATTCATGATGAAAATTCACGGCAAAGTAAGAATATAAAGGAAATTCTCTTCCATGACAGGCTGCATATGAGTGTGCACACGTGTGTGCATGCATGTGTGTGTGTGCACATGTGCACCTGTGGTTTTTCTCTCCATGTTTCTTCCAGTACTGATCAGGGCTGCTTGTTTTTTAGTAAGTTTCAAGGACCCTACCTTCAAGTTTTCCCCAGCAAAATCTTTCCCATTCCTTTCTCTAAATCCCTCTTTGATGTTTGCAGTTATTTTCAACTCATCATCAACACTTTATTCTTTATTAGAATCTTCCCAGAAAAAAAAAAAAGTTTTCCTTCTGATTTCCACATGTCCCTTCAGCTCATGCTGGCACAGAATGTGTTTGCTTGCCAGGGCAATCTGAGGCTGCCTTCCCAGGCAGAGTGGCGATTTGTGTTGGGCCAACAGGGCAGCCGCCATTACTTATGGACAGGTGGACTAGGCTCTCTTTCCCCCGATGAACTGCTCAGTGCTTAGGAAGAGACCTGGAGTGTATCAGCTTGCGTGTAAGCATGTGGGTGGCGGGGAGATCAAGAACATTTAGTAGATTAATCTGTCCCCACCCACCCACGTGCGTCTCCTCCTCTATCCCACCTGCATTTTGGGTAATGGGGGAATGAAGTTATTTGTGTCACGTAAACATTGGCAGAGACCACCTGTGTGAACAGGATTGCCGAAGACTGGGGAGTTCTTTTTAAGACTTCCTTGAGCTTCAGGCAGCATGTATGAGTTTGACAGGTGATGGGAATGTTTCCCTTGAGGAAGAAGGCCTCATACCCTGGAGCTGGCTCCAGCCTGGGCCCGGTGCCGTTTTCTCCTGCCTGCCGCCCGCCTGCCTGCAGAGAGATGCCCAAGCTGGGAAGGTTCCGAAGGCAGGCAGGACGCTCTGCCGTGCTCTCTGTGGGGATCCTCTTGGCCGTTCTGCATGCCCAGGGTCTTGGTCTCCATGGAGAGCTACGCTGGAGACGACAGGCTCCGGTTCTGGCTACCCCAGCCTGATTTCTGCTAGACTGTGCCATTTTCTGCCTCCAATAACACCGTGGTGAAGCGCCTTGGGGAAAGTCACAGATTTTTTTTTCAAGATGCACTATAATTACTCTTTTCAGAACTATTCATATTAACCCAGTGATGTCAAAGCTGAATTGTTTTGTAAACCGACTATGGAGCTGGTGTAAGGCGATGCCAAGACAGCTTCTAATCTGAGTCAGTGGTGCAGTGTACAGGGCAAGAAGCGTGGGTAGGCTCCCAGCACACCCAGAGATCAAGGAGAGTGATGGTTGCTGCCCGCCTCTGAGGGGACAGAGGTGCTGCCACCCACCCTGTCCCTTACACTGGCTTTCAGGAGGCTCCACACCAGCCGGCTCACAGGCAGGAAGATATGCCGTGGGCCGTGAGTCTCCCTTGGTTATGGCTGGGTTTTAATGTAATTAGAAGCTCCACTTGAAAGTAAGATATCAAAGGGAGACTTCAGTTGTTGAAGATGTGTGTGCTGCGGGTTAGGGCGTGGGTTGAAAAGTATCCAGTGACTGTTTTTCTCACGTGGATCAGTCTAACATATGTGACTCTGGTAATTGAAGATGGTGACAGGCTAAGCTAAGCTGGGATTCCCCAAGGAGAGACTAGGATTTCTGGAACCAGTCTAACAAAAACAGAAACTTGAAGGAGAAAACAGAATACGCCCCCTCTCTTCCCTACCTCCCTCCTTTACTCAAAAAGAAAGAAAAAATCAAAGCCGCTTTTGCAGTAACAATTGTTTTTCACCCCCGAGTATATGGTAGTAGTGATTTTGGTGTTCCTGATACAGACCTGTATTTTTTTTGTAATGTCTTCATCTGGCCCCTGGCCTTCCACTCCTCATGATGAATATGAGACCTGAGCACTGAGGGTCCTCGCTGAGGCCTCCTTCCTCACAGCCATATGATTCCATCCGGAAGACCCTCTAAAAATACACACCTTCATGTTAGCCTTTTGCTACTATGCTTCATACTTTGCTCTTGTATAAATATATGCCACGTTTCCACTGGGAATTATTGCTGTTATATATTTTATAGACACTTGACTGTCATCTAAGTGGCTTATTTTATTCCCATAGCTAGAAGAAAAATACAAAAAGAATTTTGTAATGTGAATGTGATCATGGGCCAGGAGTTAGGTTCTGAGCAGGAGGTGAGAGTCAGTTACCTTCCTGCTATATTGCGTTGATGTTGTCTTCCCTGTTGTGTTCTGAGTTAGCCTTTGTTGTTTGAAGTTATTAACCAGACGTACACCACGTTGGAAGCGTCTGGCCGGTGTTTAAAACTCTAGCTGGTGAAAAATATATTTTAGTCCTATTGAAGAATTTTAATGTCCATGCAGATGAGTGGCATCTTAAAAGCAGTTTCAGATGCTTTGGGGTGTTTTCCACTGAAGATGCTTTTGTAGAAATACAGCCTTACTTTTCATTTGTTACACTGGTCTGTTCATCAAAGACCGTAACTTCGTGGAGCCTGCTTCTGTGGAATGAACTCAGTGTAAATTATCTCTCAGAAAGCTTAGGAGTTTACCATATATGTTTTGAAAAAGGGAAAAAACACGAGGAAGAAGTTGCAGTGACTAAACATTTCTCGACGTGTTTCACGTTTTGCCCTGGTTTGAAGTGCGGCGTTTTGTGGAAGGTGGTGCTGGTGGGTCGCTCAGTTGCTGGGCAGTGCTGGTCACTGCCACTCTGGTTAGCTGGTCTTGTGTCCTGGCACCTGCATCTGCCCTGGCATGGACCCCACGGTGCTTTCTGAGTGTCTCCGTGTTCACCTTTCTGGAAGACAGCCCCTGAACTGAATCATTTGGCAAAACATCCCAGGACAAAAACCAGTGGGTTTTACACGGGGAAAGAACTTGTGGAATCCACAGTTCGTGTTGATGAAGGAGGCACTGCATGTTGGGCTCAAATGCGTCTCGAACTGTGGGTGCCAAGAGACACATAGAGCTCAGACTGCTGGAAGCCTTGGCTGGAGTCAAGCAGGCCCTCGTGGGGCTGTTAAAATACGTGAACTTGACGGGATGCGGTGGCTCACGCCTGTAATCCCAGCACTTTGGGAGGCTGAGGTGGGTGGACCACAAGGTCAGGAGTTCAAGACCAGCCTGGCGAAGATGGTGAAACCCCATCTCTACTAAAAATACAAAAATTAGCCAGGCGTGGTGGCGGGTGCCTGTAATCTGAGCTACTTCAGAGGCTGAGGTAGAGAATCACTTGAACCCAGGAGGCAGAGATTGTGGTGAGCCGAGATTGCGCCACTGCACTTCAGCCTGAACGACAGAGTGAGACTCCCGTCTCAAAAAAAAAAAAACTTTGAATTCAGAGTCAGATTTAAGCTGACTCCACCCCTCTTCCCTTTCTTCTGAAGATTCTGTTTGTTTTTTTTAAGATGGGGTTTCACCATGATGGCCAGGCTGGTCTTGAACTCCTGACCTCAGATGATCCACCCACCTCAGCCTCCCAAAGTGCTAGGATTTCAGGCGTGAGCCACCGCGCCCGACCGAAGATTCTGGTTTTTTACGGGACAGAAAGAAGGATGGAACAGGAGCTTATTCCCTTCCTTCCTTGGAAGCAGCAGCAGCAGCCATTGAAAGCCAGACAGCACGGGCTCCCTTCCTGCCCACTCCCAGGGAACCCATGCGGGAAGGGCTTTTCCCAACGCCTCTCCTGCAGCACACAGCCTTGCCCTGCAGTCGGCCTTCCCAGCTGGAGCAAGTCCCGACAGCGCCTTGACAGGCGGCGATGATCTGCACTGCCATGTCACCTTCCTTGGGCCTGTGGCCTTAGGACTTCCTTTGTCAGTGGTTCATATTCCTTTAAAGATCCTGTAAATAATTTGGCATTATATGGATCACTTGCTGCTTCTATATGAGACATGCCTTATAAACCCTTAGTACTGCATGACTTCAGATGGCGGAAATATCTGCATGAGTATTGGTTATCTCTTTACTGGAAATTTCAGTGCTATCTCTACACAAACAGACACACTCGGGGTGTGCTATGTGTATTGTATGAGTGTATCGTAGAATATTTTATTGTCCATGGTAGTACATTTCACATCGTAGGCTGGCACTGGCTACTTGTAAACCTTAAACATCTGAATTTACCCTCAAGTCTTCTTCTGGTGAAGCCTGGGGTCTTAATATACTTGGAAGGATAGAACAGTTAAGCAGCATACGATTCCATGACCCAGTAACTGGCACTGTGTTTGTGTGAGCAATGCCACCTCAGCCCCTTCGCATTGATCATCTTTAGGATCTTCAGGATCACTGAGAATTAATCATTCTTTGCATGCATAAACATGTGTGTAAAGGTCGGTTTACATTTCTGCCGTTGCTCACAGATAAAACACATTCATGATCTCAGCTGAATCCCAAGAGGGTGTTTTCCTGTCCCTCAAAATCACAGTGCAGGTTTTCACCAGTGGGATGTAGGGAAGGTACAGCACGCAGGGTGGGGGTGTGTTTCCTGGACTTCAGAATAACCCGACCCATCCTCCTTGTGAGCACAGAATTACCCAGAAATTTGAAAAGGAAAACACAATTTATTGGAATAAACATGCAAAGTGAGTTGTTCTTTTCACAGAGAAGGTAAATAGCGTGTCAGCCGCCAAGGCCCTTATGTGCACAGATCTGGCCGTGGAGCAATGAACTTGTAAAAGAATGTTGGGGGGAAACAGAGAAAGGGGCTGGGCCCTTGTTCTGCAGCTGTGTTCTTTGTCTGGTTCATCGCATGCGTCTCTGGTCTATGGCTGGCCAGCTATGTCCACCTGCACTCGCCAAGATCCCAAGGTGCCTGGTTAATATGCAATTCTCTCAACATCTTCCCCGTAGGAGCAACAGGTACCGGGTGCTGGTGTTGTCCGTCCAGATGAAAGGGCCTGGCCACTCTGATTCCACTTCCCTTTGATCTCCCTGTAGAAGGTCGGCTTGTCTGCCTAGAGATTCCTCTGAAGGGCAATTTAAAAGTTGGATTTGAGCAACATCAAGTGAAATGTCTTCCCATCTCATGCCGTGAGGAGCTCTTTGGTGTAGCTCATGGCTGGATGTGAGGAAAGATATTAACCCTTCCTTTGAAACAAACTGTCTGGCAGGCTGAACTTGCCGGCTACCTTTCTCCTCTGCTTTTAGAAAAAAAAAAAATTTTCATTCTCATAGTGCGCCAAGGCCCTTGAAGATAAACTCATTGCAGTGTTTAAAATTCGTCCTGAGACTCTGTCGCCTTTACTTTATTAGTGTGTGTGAGACTGAAGGCGTGTGGATGGCTGAGATGCTTAGAACTGCTAGAAAAAGAAAACAGAAGGAAGATGTTCGTGGGCAGAGCTGAGACACTGTCTCTCAAGGTGTTGTGATCAATAAAATAATCCATTTTTAATGGTGAACTGGCAAGGGCTGCTAAATACCAATTACTGAGTCAAGTGCCATGAGAAGCTAAAGCCACTTTTTGTGAATTATTTCATTGCACTAACGTGATCATACTGAAAAACATGGCCAGGGTGCTTCCGATACAGCTCACTTAAAGAAACATGGCTCACGTTAAAAATAGTTGCTTTATTTTGTAAATGCTTTAGAAAAGTGCATTGCTGTCCAGAAATCTAGATGTACACTTGTTTTGTGTTTAATGAAAAACGGAAGGAAAAATATCTCGAAATCCCCAATCTCATTGGTATCAACAGGATCGTAAACATGAAGCCAGGAAAAGGAATTTGCTGCTCGTGTCTCCCATCCGTGTTTCCAGGTTATGCATTTTGTTTCTCAACTTTTATTTCTGTTAGTGGAACCAGTCCGCTTTTTTTTTTTTTTTTAATATAACTAAGATCCCATTTCTTAGGAATTTGTAACTCAGCTGTGACGATACGGTCTGAGATTTACACAGTCCCCGTTAAGGGTAGAAAATAGAGGGAGGCTTAGCTCTTTGTTTTCATAGCTGTGTTAAAGAGTCAAATAGTAATTTGTTGACCGAATGTATTATCCATCCTGCCATATGTTGTTCAAATGGTGAGACAGAAGAATGAAGGACTCTTATAATGTAAACTTCTGGAAATTATACTGTTTCAGGGTTGTTTACATTAATAACAATGATGGCTTACACACGTACATAGTTTTATAATTTTTTTGAGATTATAAAAGGTATACATGGTTATTGTTGAAAATAAGGTATAAAGAAAGTAAAAATTTGGATGGGCATGGTGACTCACATCTGTAATCCCAACACTTTGGGAGGCCAAGGTGGGCAGATCGCTTGAGCTCAGGAGTTCAGGACCAGCCTGGGCGACATGGCAAAACCCCGTCTCCACCAAAATAACGGAATATTAGCCAGGCGAGGTGGTGTGTGCCTGTGGTCCCAGCTACTTGGGAGGCTGAGGTAGGAAGATCACTTGAGCCTGGGAGGTGGAGGCTGCAGTGAGCTGAGATCCTGCCCCTGTACCCCAGCCTGAGTGACAGAGTGAGACCCTGTCTCAATTTAATAAATAAATAAATAAAAATTTAGATTTCTGTCACAGATTTAACTGTTATCTACAGTTTATCAATCCTTCTAGTTTCTTTCTTTCTTTTTTAAGAGATGGGGGCTCCCTATGTTACCCAGGTTGGTCCTGAACTCCTGGGCTGAAATGATCCTCCCACCTTGGCTTCCCGAAGTGCTGAGATTGCAGGCGTGAGCCACTTTGCCCTGCCTTCTAGTTTGTTTTTATGCCTACAGCGAACAGATGTTAAGCAAGTGTGGATGGCGCCACACTGCACGTGTTATAATGTGATATGCCTTTTCACACAACAGCATATGCGTTGTGCCACATCCTTAGACATGACTTTATTGGATGTGTAGTAACCTGGTTTATGGCTGTTTCATAATTTATTTAACACCCTGTGATTGGTTATTTAGCTTATTTTCATTTTTAACTACACCAAATTGTACTTCCATGCCATCCTGGAAGTGGATTGTGTGTGGGCGGGTGCCCTGCGTTTCATAGAGCACTTTCCTCATCTGTATCTCAGTCGTTGGCACAAGAACTCCACCAGGCAGTGAGGCCAGAGTAGTTATCTGTGTCAGAAGGGAAGAATTGAGGCTCAGGAAGACTAAAGTGAATATTTTCACATGTGACCTCACCAGTTCAGCCAGAAGCACATGATAGAGGATTTTGAAATTATCCTGATTAAAGATCAAGCTGGTTTTTGTCCCAACACTAGTGATTCCTTCCTTTATCCCACAGATATTTAAATGCCGCATATGTGGCAGGCACTGTCCTTGGTTCTGGTGAATGGGACAGACCCTGCCTGCTGCTCTGGGGGATGCCAGCTTGATTCTTTGGTAATTTGGGAACGCTTGTGCACGTGCTAGAGTTTGCCGGGGAGAGGGGGTTGTTGGCCCAGTCACATAGTGGAGTGGGTTGAATGTCTCATCTTTATTCTAGGAGTGACTGGGTTTCTTTAAAAGTCAAGTTCAGAAGATTCTCATTTAATGTTGCTTGATTCCATGTCTCATAAACAGGAATACTTAGGTACAATGGAATAAGTTAAGTAAGGGGTAAAGTATCATTTAAATATATCATCTAAAAATAACTGCTGCTTATATATTTTAAAATACTTTCTGGACACAAATTTTACGTAAATTAAAATAAAATGCTGTTTTTCACCATTAATATTAGGGGAAAATTGCAAAAACAAAATATTCAGTGTTTTGAAGGATGGCTGGAAATGGGGATGTTTTCTTATGATGCTGCTGATACTGTAAGTTGCTATCAATCTTGTGAACGGTATGCATACAGACATAAAAATGAAATCCTTTGATTCAGGATTCCCACTTTGAAAAAGTATATTCTAGAAAAAAAAAAATCTCAATTATGGAAAAAAGGTATACATTGCAGCTTCTCTTATCATAGTAACAAGGAAACCAACCTAGATGCCCAGAACTAGTGAGATCATGTAGATAATACGCCACATCATCTCACCAAACCCAGGCAACAGCTAATGCCTATGAGGCTGTGTGGTCAGGGATAAATGCTTCTGTTAAGTGAAAAAGCAGAGTACAAAAGATTATGCACATTAGAGTTACAACTATACCGTGTGAGAAAAAGCTGAAGCGAATACTCTCAAATGATGATAATGGCTGTTTTAGGGCGATGATCAGCAAATTTCCTATTTTTTCTTGCCCGTATTTTAAATTTTTTATAGTATAGTTATATTACTTTTTTAAACTAATGACTTCATTTTATAAAAATGGCTTTTACTTATTTTTAAAATTTAAGAAATACAAGAAAGTAAAAGAAATAACAAATTACCTCCCAACTCACAGCCCCCAAATAAGCAGGGTGGCTATTTGGTGAGCCTCATTCTAAAAGTCATTCTTCGCTTGCATAAACCTGTGTATATGTGTAAAAATAAAGATGGTAACATAAACACAGATACAAAAGGACAAATAATTTCAAATGAAAACAGATTTGTTTAATACAAGGTTTATAAACATTGTCTCTAAAGAACCAGTTAGTAAATATATTAGTCTCTGTCTCAGTTGTTCTGCTGTTTTTGTGACAGCAATCATAGACAAAACATAAAAGAATTAATACAACCGTGTTTTAATAAAGCTTTATTGCTCTTCACTCTGTTTAGATCCATTTCCACCTGGCATCATTTTCTTCTGCCCAACAGCTTCCTCTATCCTTCCTCATTGTGCCAGTCTACAGCAGATGACTTCTTACAGTGTTTTAATGCCCAAAAAGTCTTCATTGCTTCTTGATTGTTAAAAATATTTTCAGTGGGTATAGAATTCTAGATTGACAGGGTTTTTTGTCCCTAGTACTTTACAGATTTTGCTGCACTGCCCTTTTGCATGCATTGTTTCCATTAAGAAATCTGTCATTCTCATCTTTTTGTGCCTCTGTGTGACATATTTTTTCCCCTTTGGTAGGTTGTAAGGCTCCTCATCAATTTTTTGAACAATTGTATTGTGATATATCTTGGTGCAGTTCTTCATGTGTCTTTTACTTGGTTTCACTGATCATCTTATATCTGTGCATTTGTAGTTTGCATCAAATTGGAAAATATTTTGACTATTTCTTCAAATGTATTTTTTTCCTTTTTCTTTCAGAAACTCCTACTACAGATGTGTACAGTTTCCTGGAGTTTTTCAAAAGTTCACTGATAATCCTTCCTTACTTCCTTTTGATTTCCTTTCTCTGTCCTCATTTTGTGTAGTTTCTATAGGTGTATGTTCAAGTTCACTAATCTTTTCTTTTGCAGTGTCTAATCTATTATTCTCACTTGATGTATTTTTCCATTGTGGATTTTTTTTAGTTTTTAACTCTGAGAGTTTTATTTGGATCTTTTTGTTAATATATTCTATAATTCTAATTAACTTTTTGAATATCTGGAATAGAGTTATATTAACCTTTTGTGTCCTTGTCTGCTAATCTTAACATCTGAGTTAGTTTTGGGTCAGTTTCAATTGATTGGTATATTTCTGCATGATGATCATATTTTCCTGCTTCTTGGCATGCCTGGTAATCTTTGATTGCATGTCCAGTATTGTGAATTTTACCTTGTTGAGTTCTGGTTGTTTCTGCCTTCCAGTAGAGTTCCTTGAGCTTTGTTCTGCGACACAGTTAAATTACTTGGGAATAGTTTAACTCTTTTGGGTCTTGTTTGTAAGATTCTTTAGATAGAACCAGAGCAGTGTACTGAGGCCAGCCCCTTCTCAGCTCCCCGCAATGGTCTGTGAATAGGAGGTGTTCCAGTCTGGCTATTGGGAAAAGTCATGCTCCCAGCCCTGGAAGAGCAGCAGTTACTGCCCTGTCATCCTCACAGACAGCTCTTTTCCTGCCTGGGGCAGTTTCCTGATGTGGCCGTGCCCATCAGTGCTCTGATGACTATGTGAAGGTGGCCTGCCACGGATCTCAGGATTCCTCTTTCTGAGATGTGTCTCTGTCTCCAGCTCTGTCCCACAAACTCCCTGTCCTGTTCCCAGGCTCACAGCTCCATCCCCTCTGTTGGCAGCTGGCCAGGCCCTTCCTGCACGCCCCTCCAGTGCTGTGCTGGGAACCCTCAGGGCTGTCCGCAGCCTTTACGCCCTCATCCGTCTCTGTACTTTGCTCTCCAGTGTCTTGAAAACTGTTGTTCTATTTAATTTATTTTTTTCTTTTTGGTTCTTTCCGGTGAGAGATAAATCCTGTCTCTGTTACTTATTCCATCTTGCCTGGAAACAGAAGTGCTGGGATGTTTTTTTAAAAAATACTTTTAAGGTACATAATGTAAATCTGTGCTATTATAGTAGTTACATGAAGTTTTAAAAAGAAATATGCTTCCCCTAAACTTTCTGATCATTGATAGCACTTTTTGAGACAGGGAGGCCACTAGTGGCCAAAGGACTCTCACAGAGTAAACTGGGGACTCTCTGTCGGGCGGGTACGGGATGGCCAGGCCTGCATCTGTCAGAGACAAGAATAAGACAGCTTCTCCCAGTCAAGCTGCAGGGAGCTCCTGCTGTAATCACACCAGAATAGATATCAAGGGTGGCTGTGTGTGTTCCCTGTGGCAAAAAACAGGGACCGGAAAATGTACATATTTTTAGTTTAAAATATGCATGCTCTTGGCCAATATGTTTGAACCGAGAAAAGATAGAATGTGGTTTTCTGGGTTATCTTCTTTTTCTTTTTTCTCAAATTAGTTAAGATTTATAAGGTTCTTATTCAGAAATTCATGTGTGAAGTACAACGTTCATCTTCACAAGACTTTGCTTTGGTTACAAATTTTTGTGATGGAGAAACCCCCAAAATGCCTTGTATTTTTTCACCCAAGTTCAGCCTGAGACACTGACATTGGTCTAGTTTGTCACCTCTGAACTATTCCTGAAGAAATGGGTAGACACCCCCTCAAGACCACTGTAGGAATGGAACACATTGCTGTATAGCCAGCACAGAGGCTAGTATTCAGTAAGCACTCAATAAATGTTGGCTCCAAAGAGACTCTTTTTGTTCGCATCATTGAAAAGGGGTCTTTGCAATGATGCTTATAGCCAAGTTTGGGGTGAATCATACTTCTAAGCAACTGTTGCTGAAAGAAGACCCTAATGCTGATACTCATTTTTTTCAGTTTTACTTTTTATTTCTTTTGTCTTGGCTCTTTGGCTAGGCCTTTAATATAGTTTTGAATAGAAGTCGTGATAATGGGCATTCTTGTCTTGTTACTAAATTTAGAGGAAAAGCTCTCAGCATTCCACCGTTGATTAACTATGAGTTCTATAGATTGTTTTGTGGATGCCCATTTTCCCCCAGAATGAAAGTTCTTTTTGAAATTACATTATTTTTCCTTTAATGAAGCCATTTTCATATTTGCATTTATGAGAAAATGTTTTTAAAATGTATGTGAACATATCAAATTATATAATCTTGAGTAAATCAGAATTATACAGTTGAAAAATAGTCTACAATGAATAGTTTTCAAGTTATCTTTAGATTTTAAACTCATTAAATATACACTGAAAGTTCTTTCTAATTATAGAGCCAAGTTTAAATTGACAGGAACAGCCACACTCGAGTTGTCAAAGTCAGAGCTTTATAAACCTGTAGGATTTTCCAAGGGTTGCTTCTCTTGAATAAAAGTGTTTTTGTTTCTCACATATTTTACATTTTCAATGACCTGTTTAGGTAGAAGCACCCCTTGTCACTAATTAGTGTGGTGTGACAAGTAACATAATGTGTATCTGAAAAGCTCCATTGGGTGTAAGTGGAGTTCACACCTCTTAATGAGTGCCTTCAAGAGTGTTTTTGTCTTTCCCAGGGAGAACTAGTGCCCCTTGAGTAGAAAACTGCTGTAAATGGAAAAGGGATGTGTCTTAGGCGCCTGGTGTAAGTGCAGATGGACCTGCCGTGCCCTCTGACTTCAGGGCCTTCCTCAAAGCCAAGGCCGTCTTGTGCAATGGGGCTCTTTCTCCTTGTTGAAATTCCTGCACCCAGAGTAATGGAGACAACTTGGGATCATGCTTCAGAATGCATATAGGTGCTCAACACAGGCTGGTTTCTTTTTGTCTTTCTGGCAGAATTAACCACTTGAAAATGAATTTTCATTACAAGTTTACGAGGGCTGAGAGGAGATGAGGCAAGAGGTCTGCGTGGGGGCGAGGTGGAAGGAGGCTCTCACTCCCAGACTTGTGCAAGTGATTTGCATCCCCCAGATTCACATGTTGGAGCCCTCGCCCTCAGTGCTTCAGAGCATGACTGTATTTGGAGATGGGGCCTTTAAGCAGGTACTTAAAGTGAAATTGAGGTTGTTAGAATAGGCCCTAATTCAGTCTGTCTAGTGTCCTTTTAAGAAGAGGAGATTAGGGCACAGACATACCATAGGCTTCTGTGCACAGAGGTGACCATGTGAAGTGGCAGCAAGGGGTGGCCACCTGCAAGCCAAGAAGAGAGGTGCCAGAGAAAACCAACCCTGCCAACACCTGGAACCTAGACTTCCAGCATTCAGAGCTGTGAGAAAACAAATGTCTGTTCTTTAAACCACCTGGTCTGTGGTATCTTGTGATGGCAGCCTGAGCAAATTCATTTAGCAAGTGGCAGCCTTGCACTCACAGGAGAGTGAGTGCCTCCTGTAGTCCTTGCTCTGGTCTCAGGCTGAAATTCTAGGTAGGTGCACATTTTCCTAGTTGGCAGGTGCTGGGTCATGCTGAAGGGGAGTATCCGCTCAGGATTCCCTGCTTTCCATACTTCAAAAGGAAGAACGTGACGTGTTTCATTTAACTCCACCTAAATGTCGTAGACACACCAATCTGTAGTGTTTGGAACTGAGTGCAGTGGTTCTACAGCTTCCTGAAGTGGAGGGGCAGGCCGCTTATCTGTGAGTCCCATGAGAACTAAAGAACAGTGGTTCAAAAAACAGATAGATGTCTCCCATGTCGCATTCCCTCCAGGAAGAAAGAGTTGAAGAAATAATGGATATAAATTTTCTGGAATTAAGAAAACATGAAAGACTTCAGAATAAGAAGTCCAAGAGAGAGGACCAAAGAGTAGGAGAAAAAAACAACAAGAAAAACTGACATCTAGAACAGCACAGTGAAATATAAGAATAGAGACAGAAAAATCTAAAACATTAGCAAGAATAAGAAACACATATAGAGGACCAGTGGTCATATTTGCTTCAGATTTGTTAACAACAATATTGAATGTAAGAAGAAAATGGAGGAGTGTTTTCAGTGTATTAAAGGAAAATAACTTAGAACAGAGTTTTATATTCAGCTAAAACTTTAAAATATAAGGACTTGTCAAAACTATTCTCACAAGGCCTCAAAAGTTACACCTTAATAATTGCCATAAATGTAAATGAACTAAACTCACCAGTAAGAAAAAGACTGAAAAATGTAATATAAAAAAATCTAAATATATGCCACTCAAAGGTTATCCAAAGTGTAAGGACTTTCAAACTTTGAGGGTAAAGGGATGGAAAGAAGCATGGCAAGAAAATACTAACCCTAGGAAAGCTGGCAGAGCTATCATGATATGTAGAATAGATTCTAAGACTCACAGCCCTGTTAGAGATAGAAAAGGTGACTACATAATAACAAAACAAGCATAATAGGTTAGCTAAATAAAGCATAAATGACAAAATAGAAATTTTTATTCTTGAGATTATATAGTCATGGAAGTATACATTTTAATAAGTTAGGAAATCAACAGAATAGACCTTTTAAAAAGCAGAAGAAAAGATAAGCGGAAATTAATGGAAAAAATACAATAAAGATCTAAAAAAGCCATGAATTGGTTATTTAAGAGAAAAAAATTAAAGGTAAGCTATCTGAAATGGCTCTATTAGCATTAGATGTTGTATACTCTACAAAAGAATCTTACTAGGGATAAAGAAAGATGTTACATAGTGAAAAAGTGTGGAGTTCACCAAAGAGATGTAACTGTCTTGCATGGCTATGTGCCTGACAACAGAATTCCAAAATATATGAAGCAAAAATGGAAAGGAGAAATAGATAAGTCCACAGTTATAAATGGAGATTTCACCATCTCTTAGTGATCAACAACTCCTAAAATCACTAAGGATGTAGACAATTTGAACAGCATTATCTACCAACTTGATATAATGAACATTTCTAGAATACACGTAACAAAGGCCAAGATGTGGAAAATCCAGAATATTTGAAAGTTCTTACCTGTCATTCAAAGAAGTCACAGGGAAACTTAGAAAATATTTTGTATTTAATGAACTTGAAAACATAACTTATCAAAAGCTGTAGGTTGCAGCTAAAAGTGTGCTTTGAGGGAAATTTATAACAGTAAATTTTGATAATAGGAAAAGATCTCAAAACAATGATCTAAGTTGCTGCTTTAAGAAACCAGAAAAATAAGAGCAAGTAAACCCAAGACATATAGAAGGAAGGAGGTAATGAAGATAAAAACAAAGATCAATAACATGGAAAACAGAAAAACAATAGAAAATACCAGTGAGTCAAAGAACTGGTTTCTTTGATGGAAAAACATCAATTAAACTGATAAATCTATGGCCAGAGAAAAAATAGAGTGAAGTCATGTATTAACAACCATTGCTACAAAACACACTGACACTGAAAGAAAACAAGTAAGTGCATAGCAGGAGAGTTATGCTTCCCATGCATTTGCTTAGATAAATCAGTAACTTTTCTGTGTGTGTGTCAGACAGAGTCTCGCTCTGTCGCCAGGCTGGAGTGCAGTGGCACGATCTCGACTCACTGCAACCTTTACCTC
Source organism: Cacajao melanocephalus (assembly GCA_963573385.1). Classification (NCBI taxonomy): domain Eukaryota; kingdom Metazoa; phylum Chordata; class Mammalia; order Primates; family Pitheciidae; genus Cacajao; species Cacajao melanocephalus. The sequence goes on along the minus strand of CAUYLG010055881.1, from coordinate 64,721 downwards.
CCGGGGTTCAAGTGATTCTCCTGCCTCAGCCTCCCAAGTAGCTGGGACTACAGGTGTGTGCCACCACGCCTGGCTAATTTTTGTATTTTTAGTAGAGACAGGTTTCGCCATATTGGCCAGACTGGTCTCGAACTCGTGACCTCGTGACCCTCCTGCCTCGGCCTCTCAAAGTGCTAGGATTATAGTCGTGAGCCACCGCTCCCATCCTGAAAAACTTTTTTAAAAGGCATAGACTACCAAGCTCATTCAAGAAGAAATAGTCTTATATCTATCATAATAATTGAATTTATAATTGAAGCCTTACCATAATGAAAATTTCAGATCCAGCTGTCTTCATTGGGAAATTCTACAAAACATTTATGGAAGAAATATGTCTGTTCTAGGAAACTCTTCCAGAAGATACACGAGGAGGAAATACTTTCCAACTCTTTTTATGACAGCAGCATTACCTTGATACCACAACCAAATAAAGGGATTAGGAGAAGATTACAGACCAATATTCCCTAAGTACATGAAATGCAAAAGTCCTCAGGAATATTAGCAACTTGAAAAAAGGAAATATATAAAGGACGATGGAACATGACCAAGTTGAATGTAAGACTGTTCAGTACTTCACAATCAATCAATTCTCCATATCAATAGGAAAAATGAAGATAAACCAGTAATAATCTCAAAAAAAATTTCTTGATTTGATAAAAAGGAATCTATCAAATACTTATTGCTGACATAATACCTAATGATAAAAGATTGAATGCTTTCCTCCTAAAATCAGGAATAAGACAAAGATATTTGTCCACTCTTACTATACCTATTCAGAGGAAGGTCCTAGGCAGTCTAGTAGATCAAGGGAAAAAAATGATTTGGGAAAGGGAAGAAATAAAACTTTATTTATAGAAGGTATGATTGTCCATACAGAAAATTCCCAAAAACCTACAAAATTACTCAACATACAAAAACCAATTGCCTTTCCATATACTAGTAATGAATATGCGATACTAAAATTTTTAATATGGTTCCATTTATAATAGACAAAAACATGAAATGGTTTATGTCTCATGATATTTACAGGAGATATATTACACACACACACACACACACTGAAAACTACAAAACCTTAATAAAAAAAATAATATCTAAAGAAATGAAGAGATACACTGTGTTCTTAGATTGGAAGACCCAGTATTGTTAAGGTGCCCGTTCTCCCCAAATTGATGGATTTAACATGATCCCAGTCAAAATCACAGCAGGAATTTTTCTAGAAACTGATAAGCCATTCTGAAATGTATATGGAAAAGTTCCAGCCATACAAGTTTTCCAAAATTATTTTTGACAGCCCATCACTAGAGCATGATAAAGTAACTGATCATATAATTCCTTCAAGAGTGGTCATTAAAATCAGGATTTCACAATTTCTTTTAGTTCATACTTCACAAGGTAGAAGCTTTACATTTTTCAAATTAAGGTAGTTTTCACTTTGTACATGCTACATTTTGGAGAAAATGTTAAGCAGACAAAATGACTCACTGGAATTATTTTTGATTTTTTGATGCACGGTTGACAATTACAGTCTCTTTTATGACAGTTATGGTCTGTGTCATATGTACTCAGAATTAACTAACATAGTCTTCCTCCAAAGTTCCCTGCATATTGGAACATTAGAATCCTTTTGGTTGGTTGAAGAAACATCCTAGAATTTTAAAATATTTTGTATCTAACGTAATGCTCAACACATGAGATCCACATAATGTATGCAGCATAGCTAATATTAGAAGCATGTTCACGGAGCAGCCTCTGGGTTAATAGGGTTTAATTTGCAAGACAAATGAGGGCTTATTTTCTCCTAGGCTCTCTGCTGGTAATTCTAGTAGGGCCACTTTTGAAGAATAGTACCTTCAGCAGACACAGAGAACCCTTGTTGGACAGGAACAGAACTCGCTCGCAGTGAGGCCAGCATCCCCTCCACGCGGTGGACAGTTCCTACGGTGCAGAGCTGAGCACTGAAAGGCACCTCTTCACTCCCTACCCGATGGTTCCTCGCACAACCCCGCACCTGGGCTGTGGAGGAGAGGGGATAAATGGCTTATCCCTGCGAACTTTATCCTTAGGAAACAGAAAAATGGACAGTCCCATTGCCGCAGAAACAGTGGGGGAGCTTTTAAGTAAATCCAGGTTTATCTGCATTTGGGAATATTCTGCATTTTTTGAAAATGATGTTCTCGTGAATCTTTGTAACCAAGGAGAATCTTTATTGTAAACATTCCATCTGAATTTTTCCAAAAAAACTAGATCATTAAGAACAATAGACAAAGGAGTATGCTTTTAAAAATAGTGATTATCTCTGAAGGTGGAATTGTGGCTAGTTTTTAACTACCCTGGTGTCACCCTGTGTGACTCTATGTGAGTCAGCATGCCTGGCCTCGGGTGTACATGGAGAGGGGCAGCCTTTGCAATTGGGTCACACAAGTCTTTGAGCTGACTGTCCTGCTTACTAAATGCTAGTAGCATCTCTTAGTCACTGTGGCAGCCAAAAATGCTTCCACGTTTTTTAAGCATTCTGCAGGTGTATGCTCCTGGCCTGATTCAGAATGAAAGAGCAGTAACTCTTAGAAGTAATCAAAGAGGCCGGGTATTGCGGCACACATCTGTCATCACAGCTACTTGGGAGGCTGAAGTGGGAAGATCACTTGAGCCCAGAAGTTCAAGGCTGCAGTGAGCCATGATTGCACCAAAGCACTTCAGCCTGGGCTGCAGAGTGAGACCCTGTCTCTTAAGAAAAAAAAAAAAGTAATAAAAGAGCATCAGGAAGCACAGCAGATGCACCTCCCGTGTAGAGAAGCTGGGCAAGCAGAGAGTGAGAGAGTGTAGTGGTTTCTGCGGCTCCATTGTTAGTGATGACTTATGGATGGAAAAGGGAGTTTTGTAGCTGAGTAAAACCTGTTAGGAAGCCAAATGCCACTGTCATGTTTTTGTCTTGCGCGCTTCCCCCTTCACCTTCATCCTTGCGCCCATGCTGTGGCCGACTAGGGAGTACGCTGAGATTAGGTGTCCCCCATGGCAGGTGAGGCTGTGGGGTGGGAGGAGGGCTGGGAGATAGCGGATTAGAGATCTACAAGAGAATAGAAAGTTTGATTCAAGGAGAAAAACTGAAGTAAGCAGTTTGGAGAAGTCAGATGTTTAAAACATGAAAAGAAATGTAACTTTGAGTTGCAGTGGTTTTGAGTTTCCTGATCTTGATGTTCCAGTAACTCTCTGGGGGCTGACAAATCCAGGGGGAAGGTTCAAAGGCAGAGAGCCCGTTTGAGCTGGGCCAGGGCACAGAGGCTTGCTCAGAAGACGTGGATGGCAGCAGAGCCTGGGCTTGAGAGGCAAACTCCACCTTCTTCAGGCTCTTTCCAGCGGGGCGGGACAGGAACCCTCAAGCCTGTGACTGTTCGTGCCAGTGAAAAGGGCACCCGAGCACTGATTTCTTCTGTTCACCCAGAAACGTAACGATTTCTTCAGAGTTCACAGTGCTCTGTAACCGCCGTGTCGTGGTGCACCTTTGAGCCTGTGTTCACAGCAGTCCTCTCTTTGGCCTCAACCCAGCGTGAATTTTGTGGCATGCTACAAATTGAGGCATCAAAGCTGTGCTTTCTACCTTGACTTTTGAGAAATTCAACAGAGTTCTGAAACCCAAATCTTCACCTTTCATGGATATGGTGGTAACCTGGATTGAGATTTGTTTCATCTATTTCCCAAACTACCTGTTCTTTCCATCACCATTTGAGTAGCTTGAGCTCTTGGTTTCATTCTTTAATACTCTGATGATGCAAATATCTGCAGATGCCTACCATATGCCCAGCCCAGCCTCTCTGCAGAGAGGCGTTCCCAGCCAGCCCCATCTAGCCCACCACGCTGCTGAGTGTTCTTCCTTGCAGACCTCATTATTTTACTCACGCATTCGTTTTAGGGGTTTATGGTCTATTCCACTGCTCCCCTCTCCCAGAGCAATGGTTTAGGGAGGCCAGGTCTGTCCTACCCCCTGTACACCGAGCACCTGTAACACTAGCAAATCCTAGATACTTGGTGAGTGAGAAGTTCAAATATACAGTGAGGCCACACAGTTTAAAAAACGGCAATAGCAGTACACCACGATGTGTGCTGGAAAATGAAGTCCAGTGTGCTGGGAGGCCTCATGGCAGGGAGGCTCCCCTAGGCCTGGGTCAGGGCCAGGCAGCCTGAGGATGTGAAGTTCAAGAGGAGACAGCAAGAGGCTGGAAGGAAGCTAGTTGGGTGCAGGGACGAGAGGACTCGAGTGAAGGGGTCCCACTGCGGAGGGCCCCAGGAGCCCATCCAGAATGCTTGGGTTCCCTCCTGAGGCCTGGTGAGAGCCCGTGGAAGGGCCGAGCCTGGGGAGCTCACACAGCAGCCTTATCTCCTGCTTCCCTTTCAGACAGACCCCATTCATCCGTAACTCTTTATCTATCAAAAGGGAAATAAAACCTCCCAGATAGGGTGGTCATGAGGATTAAATTAGGAAAAAATAAAACCAAAGCTATTGCCGGCCTTGCCCAGTGCTCCTGGGCCATGGTGAGCGGATGGAGCCCTTCCTCATCCTCCAGCATCTTGCCTGTGTTTGCAGGGCTTACTACAGTTTGTAATGATTTCATTTGTGTGGGTCTTACTTTTTGCACATCTCGTCACTGCGTGGCGGGTCCCATGGAGGCAGAGCTTGGGTCTGT
>CAUYLG010055881.1:0-55000 GCA_963573385.1 Cacajao melanocephalus | reverse complement strand
GAAGGAATGCCAGTCCTCTAATTCATCTTCCCGCGCTCGAGGACACGGGCACATGTGCAGGTCTGTGCCCTAAAGCCCTTGCCAGCCGGGCTCTCCTCTTCCCTTTGTGCTTCCAGAGAGAGCCAGCTCCTGGTGGAGTGAAGGTCCTGCCTCCAGCTGCCTCAGAAGGTACCGGTGGGTAACTGGAGTAGGAGTGCACGTGAATGCAGAAAACCCTCACCATCGCGTCCTTCTGTTCTTTTTGCGTGCAGGAGAGCCATGGGTTGGCTCTTACTGAACATGACACATTGGAAATGGAACACTGCAGTGTGCCCAGTGGGCCATGGGACCCCCACCTACGGCAGGGATCCTCCCCAAGGAGCACGTCTTTCCTTGGTGTGGGCATCTCCAAGTACTTCGGGTATGTTAGATTTACCCCTGTAGGTCACACACTGCTAAGATGTGAGTTTCCAGATTTCAGCATTTGGAGCCATGGCCTTGGTGAGGGCAGGAGGAATTTGTCACCCTTTCTCGATGTGCCTGGGACTAGGGGAGAGCTAGGTGTGCCGGCTGCCCCTGCCTGCCTGCCGCGGCTCCTGCGTCGTGGCCAGGACTTTTTCTGGTGGTGTGACTGGCTGAGGGCCAGTGTGCAAGGGGCTGAGCTGAACATCCCGCTGGAACCTGGGGAGCCGCAGGATCCTGTGGACCCCCTTTGGCTGCATTTGCTCCTTTATGCTGTCTGATTGCTCTGGACGGCCTGGGCGGCTCTGTTCCCAGCATCTCTTCGGCACCCTCCCTGCAGCCCTTGGCCTGTGTCCAGTGGGCCCCAGAGGGCTCAGGTCCCGTCTCGGCCTCAGCCATCCCTTCCCTTAGGTGCTTGTTTCCCCAGTACCTGCACCACCGGTGCTTTTACATCTCATTCTTTGTGCATTAATTAGTAATGTGGTGGTCCCAGGTGACTAATAAGCTAAAGAAAGAACTAGTGTGAGTGAGTTTCTTTAAAGGTCATTTGGCTCTAGGAAAACCTTTTTTTTTTTTTAAGGAAGAAAAGCATTTTATAGAAATGTTCAATGGCAAGTGAAATGTAAGGTATTACATGGTTTTCACTATAGCAAACAAATTGCCCCTTTTTATTCCATTATGTCTTCATCCGCTACATTGTTATCAGATGTATTTGTCTACCTAATTTTCTACAAACTGAAAGACATCATCCCCCAGTGTGAAAACACCAGGAGTTATATGATGATAATTAAAACTGATGAGGAGAACAATGTCGCCTATAGAATCCATACAGGCTGCTTGCATGAGAGAACGCGCTCATCCCGGCTCTGATGGATTGTTTCTACAGATGTTTTTCATTTCATATTTGGTTTGATTAAAGATGAAATTCACCCATCAAAAGGAAGAGAGGGCCCTGCAGAGTGTGAATTCTTCGTTGGAGAGCATGTGCTAGTTAAAAAGAAAGAAAAAAGATCTCTTAATCCAGTTTCTGAGCTGCACTGATCCCAAATTGAACTGAATTTCCATTAATAACCCAACCTAAAAATCCTTCAAGTGTCCTGTGGGGGCTGGAAGCGTGGAGGCCAATGGCACGGTGGCACTGGCCAGGGCCACTCTCTTCGTCCCAGTGTTGGGCCTTCCCGCTGAGTGCCCGAGGGAAAGGCTCCTGGAAAGCTGCTGTTGGAAATTGGGCCACGTGGGCTCGGGCGTAGGCGTAGCTGTGGAGGGGCTTGTGTGAGTGGGGGATTTATGAAAGCAGGACTGAAGACAACAGAAAGGCGCCCCCCCAGAGACAGGGCTCTGGCCCGCCCTGTGCTTCCCTGCTGCAGGGGGGGCCCGGCCGGCTGTGCAGGGAACACTGTCCTCCCAGCCAGGTTTCAGGGCCGGGGGACTTGGCATCCCTGCTCTGGCCCCAGCAGCCCCAAGCGGTGATGCTGGAGTTCCAGTAGAGTGGAGAGAAAAGTGTCTTTGACAGCAAGGTGAGCTGCCTGCCTGCATGGTGGGTCCCCTGGGTGACTAGGGAGGGGCGCATTCTGACCTCCTGAGGGAACAGAGGAGACTAGAGAGGGAAGATTCTAGTGTGTGTGTGTGCCCACTCGAAGGCTTTCAGAGGCCTCAGAGCAGACTTCAGAGCTGATCACAAAGTTGAAGGCGGGAGGAGTGGCGCGAGACAGCGTCTGCATGTGGAGTCCCCAGGCATGGGCATGTGATGCGGTGCAGGCTCCTGAAGTGGCTGCTGTCGTCTGTGTCCCTAGTGTGTGGGGGCTTCTGCGGGAGAGGACCCTGTCCCCACACCTCAGCTGCTGGAGAGAGTCAGCTGGTGCCTGATGGCCAGCCGGCTGACCTGCATCTGTGAGACCTCGATGCCTGCTGGGTTCCCTGCCAGGCAGGGCTCACCCACTAGGTGACATGTGGGACCCTCCCAAACTGGCCCATGCACCCACGCAGCTGTGGCTGAAGTCTCTGCTGCTCTGAATATTTGTTGTGTTCCTCCTGATAGGGTATGTGATGTTTTGAGACGGTGCTGGCAGCTCTGTCTTCAAGTTCCTTCCCAAGCGGTATGGGCTGAGGATGCCAGCAGGATGCCTGCCCCAGGACGCAGATCCACTGGCTCTCGGGATCCCTCCGGGGTTGGCCAAGACTATAGTGGTGGCACTGATCTTGTCCCAGATTGTTTGGTCGTGCAGTCGCCTGTGACAAAAGAGAAACAGGGTCCAGGTTATACATAGCCTTTCCCCGTCTTTATTTCTAGACACCCTTGAAACATCAAGACTCCACTCCACTGGACTACATGTCCGGTTATTAATAAGCAGTTATTCTGTCATCAAGCCTGCTCTCGAGTGAACTTTCAAATAGTCTAAACTGAAAAGTGAAATCTTACAGGCCTTGAAAATTAGCATTCTGTCCTTTGTGTTTGAAAACGTTGGTCATTTCCCCCCTCCAGGATGGCCAGTGTCCTCTGGATTTATTGCTAACCGTAACTGCTCCGTTTCCTACCCCTCCTGAAACCATTCGACGTGATCCTGTAATTGAGGTATATATGTGTGACTGATCAAGTCTGCTCCTCCACAAAACATGGAGCAGCCCCCGGGCCGAGGTGCTGCAGAGACGGCCCACATGGGAGGGGGAAACGCCAGCAAAGCAGACCGTGGTCACCGATAGAGTGGCCTCCCTGATGGTGGCGCTTGACTCTGGTTGGCAGTGGACTGGCCCACCCCGCAAGATGTCTCAGTCAGCTTGCAAGATGACGTCACGTGATGGGCAGTGCCTCTGCTCAACAAGACAGAGGCAGGGAGCCGAATGGACAGGCCTCAGGAAGCACAGCATGGTGGCCATCGTGGCCTCCTGGGAAGGCTATTTCTGCGTCACTGAGGCCCCACCGCCCAGGGTGTTGGGTATAAAGGGCACAGATTTCCAGATGTGAAGAGTGTCAGGCAGGCCAGGGGCAGGTGAGGCACGAGGAGGATCCTGTGCTGGGGTTGAGGGAAGAGCATCCCTGCAGCCAGGGGGCCAGGTGGGGCCACCTTCGGGGATGTGGGGAGAACCAGGCGGCCCTCAGAGACCCCTGCTTGGAGACCCCACCTCCCGCTTGACAAGACTGCAGCCTGTGCTGAGCACAGCTGGCCCTGAGCAAGGGCCACATGCTACTACTGCAGGCCAGCACCCTCCATGCCCATCTGCCTGCCCAGGTGGCTGCCTCGCTGACCCCTCACTGCTGCTTGGGTGGCTGTGCCAATAAGACTGCAGGTGCGAAGCTGGATGGTGAGGTCACTCGCCTGTAGTTTGGGATCCAAGAAGACAGCAAGACCTCAGCTTTATGAGAAGAGGGACCCGAAGATCCATGCTGGGGAAGGGTGAGGAGGGAAAGGGGTGAAGGGTGTGGAGCAGGCTCCTGGGCGGGGCACAGACAGGCCTGGGATCTGGAGGACCTGCAGGTGAGGTCGGGCGCCTGCCACACTCTCCCGTGTCTTTGAAGCCTCTGGTGCTAAAAGAGAAGGCACTCAGATTTCACCTTCTGTTCCTTACTGTGTAGTTTGGTATTATGTTCAGTGGACAGAAATCATGTAGCATTGCTCACTCTGAGCCTGCCTTTGACCGTCACCGTGAACCTCAGATGGAGACACCAGCCGCAGTGAAGGCAGAGATGCGGCATTCCCCTTCCCCACAGCCACTTGGAGACTGTGAGGGACCCACTGCCTGGAGCATGGGGCCTGTATGGGCGGGTAAGCCCCTGGATAGACAGGAGGAGGCAGGGGTGTACGAGCCTCTTGAGGAGCGAGGAAGGTGGCCGGGGGTCTTGGGAAGCTTGTCTGGCCACGGCAGGCAGGACAAGGGCCTCTCCCTACCCATACATCTCCCTTAGGCCTCTTGTCATGACAAGTGACACCTGAGGGTGGGGCTGGATGGGTATTTGGAATGTGATGGCACAGGCCACGGTGGGTCACTTGTTTTTATAAATGCCTAAGAAGAAAACCATTCTTCCAACTCAGGGAAGTGGAATTTGCCATTGAAAATCAGTGGAAACCACTTATAATGGTCTTTGCAAATTCCTTGCATCTAAGGAAGTTGCCCATGGAACAGTGGAAGGGAGCCACAGAGGCTCGATGGAGAGGGTGACCGCCACACCCTCGTCCCTGGTGTGCTGCAGAGGGGGAGCCTGCCCAGCCTGGGAGCCTCCAAGCAGTTCCCGGGCTCAGCCTGGCTGCGTAGTCTGGGGAGAAGCCCCGTGCTGAGAGAGGTCTTGAGGTGGCTCCTGGTTTAAGGATGTTTGTGCACCCACCCGGAGGTTTGCATGGAAAGCATTGCTGCCATTCCCCAGCCAGTGCCCGCAGAGGGGCTGGGCAGATGCAGGGCTGTGCACTGCCGTGGTTTCCTGTGTGTCTGCCTGGAGAGGAGATCTGAGCAGCCCCAGCAGCCTGGCGTGGAGGGGCCACCTCCGAGCATGCAGAGAAGTGGTTTGCATGGCTGGAAGTCGGTGTTTATTTGTCTTTAGACTCGGTCAAAGACAGGTTTCTTTCACAAATTACCATTTTTAAAACCTATTAAGGTCTGATTTTCCAAGGCGCTGAACCTGATGCTTCTTGGGGCCTCGTCTTAGAAGCTGGTGGGGAGGGCAGGAACATCTTCCCCGTTGAGTTTTAAATGTCCAGATTTTGGTCGTTTGCTTTTGACCCTTGCAGGAGAGGTTTCATGGCTTCTGTGCACGTTCGCGTGTGACTCACCTGGCTGAGTGACTGGCATAAACAAACACGGGTGAGCTCGTAAAACACTTTGTAATCCCTTGAAAAGGAGAAAAATATAAATGTACGTCACTGCTTAACCGTGAAGGCAGGAAGGGAGCTGCTCCTCAGCTGAGCTGCAGGCCGTCGTCACGCGGGCAGGAGGGAGTTGCCCTTCAGATCTCTCTTCCTGCTTGTGCCCTCTGAATCTTGCACAAGCACATGGTGAGTACACCAGCACCTGTGTTTCTGGAGGAAACGCAGTGTCCATATAGAGCAGGCACTGATTTTGCACAGAAAAAGTGTGGATGAGAGGTTCCGTGCGTTTAAATAAACTGGCACCGGAAGTCCCAGATAGCTCAGCCAGGCAGCACTCCGAGGTGCCCTGGCCCAGGGATGGAGCTCAGGGCTAACCAAGCCCTTCACGGGACGACCCCTGAACCAACGGGCACTTCCTAGATGCAGACTGTTGATTCCAGGGAACCCAAGCGAAAGGCCAAGGAGAGGTCAGGTCGTTGGTGGCAGTGCCCCTGCTGGAGTCCCTTCAGGGCTGTGGCACTGATGTCCTATGTAGACTGTCGCCCAGGACCCATCTTCAGGGGAGTCTAGGCCGCAGTCGGGAGGTGACAGACATCTCATCCATGGCCTGAGGGCAGCAAGACCCAATCTCTCGGAAGCCAGTTGTAGCCACTGTCTCCCCAGTGAACACGGGGTTCAGCCCTTAGCATGGGAGGGTTCCTGGCTGGGCATCTCCATGGGAGCCCCTGGTACTGCCTCCTGCAGGGTGAGGAGGGTGGGGCCTACCTCCAGGGCTCTGGAAGCAGCATTGGCGTGTCCTCTCTGCTGTGAACCCCAAATACTGGAGGTGGTCTCAGGAAATTTAGAAAATATATTTTGCCAAGATTAAGGACACGCACTCGTGACATAGGCTCAGAAGTCCTGACGGCGTGTGCCCAAGGTGGTCAGGGCACAGCTTGGTGGTACACATTTTAGACATGATTACATGTAAGATGTGCCTTGGTTCTGTCCAGAAAGGCGGGGACAACAGGAAGCAGGGAGGGGGCTTCAGGTCACAGGTAGGCGAGTGAAAAATGGTTGCATTGTTTTGATTTCTGATAAGCCTTTCCAAAGGACGCAATCAGATATATTTATCTCAGTGAGCAGAGGGGTGACTTTGAATAGAATGGGAGGCAGGTTTGCCCTGAATGGTTTCCAGCTTGACTTTTCCCTTTAGCTTTGTACTTGTGGAGGCCCCAAGATCTTCACACTGAGAAGACGGTTTTTCCACATCACCCAACTCCTAGGCTTCTTAACCCAAAGGAACTTCCTCCACCCAGAAGACAGCAAAAATAGTGCACTCCATGTCCTAAGAATCTAAAGCAACCAGTTTCTGTGAGTTAGGTGAGCTCTGTCTGTTACACTGGGGAGTTGCAGCTACTTGCCAAGTTCTCAGCAACTGTAAAAGGTCCCACAGAATGCGAATTGTATTTCATTTGGGGACAGATGCCCTGTGCTGGGTATTTAAGTGTGTCTACCTGCCCAGAGTTGACACAGACTACTGTCCCTGTCACTCCCCTTCCTCCTGCTGGTTTTAAGTGCTACGAATTACGGGATTTTCCTAACCACCTGACGCATTCTATTGAAAATTCAGAAATACACATGTATGTGACTATTTATTGGTAAGTAATCGTGAAATAGGCCAGAGATCAACCAACTTCCTTTAATTAATTTAACAAATACTTAGCAAGGACCTACTGCATTCTAGGGATTGTGAGGGGGAGGGGGAGGCAGTATACAAAAACAGATAAACCCTGCCCTGTGGCATCCCTCATCTTGTCTGGGGGTGGAGGTGGGGCAGGCCTGAGACAGAAGAAACAGGTAAAATACGCTTCAAAGCCAGGTGCTGGTCAGTGTCATGTACAATTCTTAAAGCAGGGAGAAGGGATGGGTGAGTTTTAAATGCAATGATTGCTGAGGAAGTGGCCTCTGCCAGCCTGGAGGAGGAGCTGGAGCTGGGGAGGACAGGCTGGCCAGCACCCCCCCCACAACACACACCTACACACACACACACACACGTGTGCGTGCATGCGCATACACACAGCAAGGGACCCACAAGGACTGTGGCCTCTTAGTGTGTGCGGAGCCATCACACTGACCCCTAGCTGTGTGGCCTGACTTCGTGAGGCCTCCGTTGTCATGGAGATGCTGGGAACAGGAGTATTTGCCACCCTCCAGTGAGGAGCCCCCATCCCATGAGTGCAAAGCCTGAACTGGCCCTTCCCTAATTGGCACCTCTATCCTATTTTCTTTGGCTGAGAAAATTCTCGTAAATGTATATTTAATGTGCTGTTGAGATTGGTAGTTTCCCCCCCATCCCCCAGAGATCATCAAATCTCTGGGGGTCTTTCAAAACCTGAAGGTGATCTCCCTGGTCCTATGATACTGTTTTGTTTTTGCTTTTTTTCTATTTCTTGAAAGACCTAATTGTGGAATTTTTTCCCCCCTTCTGTGAATCCCAAGTAAGGAACTAAAATGGAAGACTGGCTTCTGGCTCTAGCTGCAGCAGATGGGATAATTCTACAGGTGATTGCCCTGGAGGTCTGGAAGGGAGGGAAAGCAGCACCATTTGATTAACACAGCTCTGTTATTGACTAATGACGAACAGCGTGGCCTTGCCTTGCTGCCTTAAAACAGACACAGGGATTTGCTACTCTGTTTGTTTTATAAAATATGCATTAAGAGCAACACCGAAATGCTGAATGACAAGTGACCCTCAGAGCACGCCTGGTATGTGCCACGTTGGCTTGCCAGTATTTCTTGGAGACTTCTTTGATTCTAATTCAGTAGGATTTTTAACCCCGACATTTTGAAATCTTGCTTAGAAGTCCATGTTACTCTCATTAACGTCAGTGAGTTCTTCACATATCTAAATATCTAACATCGTGCTTTGAGACTTGAAGCCCAGCCTGCTCTTTAAAAGCAAGGGATCTCACCATACCCTGGAGTTCTATAGTGATTTGACATGCCCTGGAAGAAATTATCTTTCAAGAAAGTAAGTTTAGTTGATTGAAATGAAATTAACATCACATTTTTGTGTCACAATTTATTAACCTGATTGGCTAGCTGGATTCTAGCCTGTTCTATAAACATCCGGAAGCCTCTGTGTACCCTTCCTCAATGTCCTTAACCGCTGTTCTCACCCTTAGCACTCATGCCCAACCCTAATGCTGAAAATTCCCCCTGTATACTGCTGTAAGTTGTAGCATTCAAGGCCTCCAGTGTAGAGCTGTAATTCCTTGTATACGTCTTAGCTTCATCAGTGGTATAGGTACCATTTAATGTTATCTTAATACACTCATTTTGGATTTTGCGGTTGCAACAATAACAAAAATCTTTAGTTTTGATGACTTCATGTTGTTTCAGAAAGTCAGGGCTGGGTGCAGTGGCTCATACCTGTAATCCCAGCACTTTGGAACCCAAGGTGGATAGATTACCTGATGTCAGGAGTTCAAGACCAGCCTGGCCAGCATGGTGAAACCCTGTCTCAACTAAAAACACAAAAATTAGACAGGTTTGGTGGCACATGCCTGCAGTCCCAGCTACTCAGGAGGCTTGAACCTGAGAGGCGGAGGTTGCAGTGAGCCAAGATTGTGCCACTGCACTCCAGCCTGGGTGACAGAGCGAGACTCTGCCTCAAAAATAAATAAATAAAAAGAAAATACTGGGATGTAGCTGTCTCTGCCTGGGTTGTTTTCCAAATGTGTTTGCTTGGAGATAGAACAGATCCTCCCTGTATCTGCAGTATAAGGGAGTTAGCTTCGTGGCCAAACTCTCTGGAGAGCACAGGCCTTTGTACTTGTTCATGAGAACAGAGCTGAAAGTCATACACGATGTGTACTAGTTCCAAGGCTACTAGCATTATCATTTATTTAATGATGAATGAGCATGTGAAATTTTGAAGAGCAGTTTAGCCCAAAAGTATTCCATGAGTATTTGCCAGGAAAGTTTTTTGGAACAGTATTAAACTTCAGAAAGTGTTCTGATGTTTATAGACTGACATGAAAACAGAAGTAAAAGTCTAAATTGAACCAAAGTCCTCCTTAAAGATTGCCTTTGAAATTGAGTAATGGCGGATGCACAGCACCTGATGTTTGGCCACAGAGGGCACGTAGGGTAGTCATCCGAATATCCCTGCCCCCTTCCCGAGCTCTCCTGGCATTAGTAGATGCCAGAAGATGAGGCCATGCTTTGTCTTTCATTGCCTGTACAGTGAAGGAGTTGCTTGATCTTTGGTGCTTTTTCTTTCTTCTAAAGAGTGAACAATCATTTCATGCGACATTTTGGTTTTTTGCTGCCAATTCCAGCAACCATTTGTCTTCTCAGAACTAAGTTTATAACGTCCTTCTTTCTCTCCTTTCACTTTTACCCCATTCTGATTTTTCATCTCACTGCCAATTGTGGTTTCGTTTCTGGGCACTCATTTATTAATCCTTCTTTTTCATTTCCCAGAACACATGCTGGTGTGCGTCTTTTTGCAGTTAAAGTATTATATTCACCTTTTTGATAGCATGGGGTGGTATCTGATGGGCAAGAGCTTGTCATCTGTAGTCTGTCTCAGGTGTGTAGATGGAAGGCGTCCTGCAGCCATTTCATCAGAGGCTATGGTGTGGGGAGCACCTGGGGAAGGAGAAAACATAGTTTCTGCTCTTACGAAACTGATAGCCCATTAAACTTGAGATTAAAACAACCAGCAAAAAAAAAAAAACCCAGCAACCTACAGAGTACTGCAGAGAGGCTTTGGGACCTCTGGCAGAGCCAGTGGGAAGTCGGCTGGGAAGGGCAGCTCTTCTGTCCCGGCAGCCTTGCTTCGTCTTCAGTGGGCTGAGGGGCACGGAGCCCACTACCATTATCTGAATTGATTCCATCTTTCTCTCCTGCCTCTGCTGTGGGTTTCCATAATGTGAAATTAATGTATGTGCTTAGGTTACAGGGGGTGGGGGCAACCCTCAGAAATATGCGAAGACTTCAAGGAAGACCTTTTCTGTTGACAGAGAGGAAGATCCCCCACCCCCAACACACACACACAGACACACACGCACACACAGACATGTACCAGCACATGCACGGTTTCCATAGCCGGAGCAGGGAGTATCTCTTTCTGGGGAATGTTCGTGTATCACGATTGATTTTACATTGTTTTTCCTTTCTTTGACTTGAAAATTTTTAGAGTAACACAAATTTATTATTTTAAAAACTTCAGCAGCTGTAGAAGTACAGCCATAAAATCCTCTTTTCAGAGGCAATCTGTCTTCGTCCTTTGGAATGCAACCTTATAAATCTGTTTCTGTTGTAAATATACTTCCCTGTTCTTACCTGCCTTTACCTCAGAAGTATATGGTATATTCTTTTGTGAGTAGGACTTTAACTTCCTAATATATCATAGGCTTTCCATAGCTGCACATTGTTCTGTATTATGGATTACTGTAATTTATTAACTCTTCCCACTTTGAGTGGAAATTTAGTTTATTTCCAACTTGTTTTTGCGTTTATAGTGTTATGAACAATCGTGTATGTCTGTATTTCTGTGCCATATGCAAGTATTTCTGTGGGATAAACTTCTAGGAAAGGAATTGTTTGGCCGAAGGGCATACACATTTAAATGTTCACGGAGGCAGCCCAGACACCCTTCATAAGGCTGTACCAACTCATACTCTCAGCAGTAATAAAGATGTCCATTTCTCACACCTTTGCAGACAGAAGACTTCTGAAATGGCTTTTTATTTTTCAAAGAGCTTACATTTGACAACTATTGATGTCATGCACTTTTTATGTTTATTAGCCAATTATATTTTTTCTCCTTTGATTTACTTACACATATTCTTTGTTTACTTTTTTCCATTGTTTATTTAGTAACTCTACAATATGGCTATTAGTCCTTTGTCTAACCAGTTTTAAATATTCTCGTCTCTTCTCATAGCAGTTTAGTGGTTTTTTGGGTTTTTGTTTTGTTTCGGAGTCTCTCACTGTTGCTTAGGCTGGAGTGCAATGGCACAATCTCGGCTCACTGCAACCTCCACCTCCTCGGTTCAGTGATTCTCCTGCCTCAGCCTCCAGAGTAGCTGGGATTATAGGCGCCCACCACCAAGCCCAGCTAATTATTTTTTTTTGTATTTTTGGGAGAGATGGGGTTTCACTATGTTGGCCGGGCTGGATGATCCTTCCACCTCGGCCTCCAAAACTGCTGGGATTACAGGCATGAGCCACTGCGCCCAGCCTTAGTGGCATCTTTTAGTCATGCTGGAGTTTTAAACTTTTCCACAGTTTGATCTGACAATCCATGTATTGAGTTTTTGAGTCCTGCTTTGAAAGACCAATTACCACTATAAGACTGCAAAAAGGTTATCTTTACTTATGGTTTTGTTTTGATATTTTTAATTTACTGGTAATTTGCTTTCGTGTGATCTGAGACATGATCTAACGTAATGTTTTTCTACGTCGATGGTTTCTCTACACCCTTTCGTAGGCTTCGTTGTCCTCTACCCTCGTAGCTGAAATGTCTCCTTCATGTTATTCTAACCTTGTATATGTGTGGGTCTAGATGCAGGCTCTGTTCTGTCCACTGCTATCCCTGGGCTAGCTCTTCACTGACGCTAATGTGGCTCTGTGGACAGTTCCACGTGTAGTAGGATGTGTCCTTTTTCATCTTGTTTGTAAATAAGAATGGGGGTGCGGACACAGGAGGTAGAATCATACACAAATAGCCTGACAGAATACAGATAATAAAAATTTTAAAAAGAGGGGTGGAGGGAGTAGAATAAGATCATGGCTTATTATGTAGGTCATAGGTAGGAGTCAAAGGAAACTGTTTCAAGCCAACAGACCATAGGCAAGGAATTAGGGTGACCAGGCATCCCAGCTCGTCTGTGACAGAGGGGCCCCCCAGGACACAGAAATTTCCTTTTTAACATTGGGAAAATCTTTGGTAAACTGGGACAAGTTGGTCACCCTAGATTACAGACACTATAAAAGATATAAATACGAATATGCCGCTAGAATAAAAACACTTTCCAAAATATTAAACTCAAAGAAAAAGCAAAGAAGACTAAGCAGAGAGACACAGGATCACTCACAGTAATTCCAGCGTCAACCAACAGGGCAAAGCAGAAGCTGTGTCAGGGACCGCCAGGGGCTTAGCTGCTCGTGAAAGTGAAATTTCATGTTGGCTTGGCAACATTAGGGGTAACTGAGCACGTGTGAGCAGCACACCTGAAACACGGTGATTCAGAAGGGAAGGGCTGAGGGATGGGCGGTGATTAATCAGGCAAATGAAACCACAGGGAAGCAGCGGTTGCCATCTTGGGATTAGACCAAGCAGAAATCAAGCCAAAAGGCATTATAAGAGACAAATTAGGACACCTTAATATGCTCAAAGTGACACTCGTAATGAAGATAAAACCCTTGTAACATAGAAACCACCTGTATAAAGCAGAACTGACAGCATATGCAAAGAGAAATAAATAGAAACGCAGAAATGTTCAGAGACTTTAACACACCATTCTTAGTACAAGACAGGTCAAGTGGCCCCAAGTAAGGAGTGATACAGGAGGCCCAAACAACCTATCCCATGACAAATACGTATTGAAATGCATTCACCGAGTAGAAAATACATCTTTTTCTTAACATACGCAAATATTTACAAAAGCGTATCAAAATTTAGGTTACAAAGGAAAGTTTCATAAAAGAATTGTTACAGTCAACATTCTGTGATCACAGTGCAATAAAACTATAAATTGTTCACAAAAACAAGGCCCATCCACCTAGAGACTTAAAACCTATTCATGAATGAAAGTGCAAATATAAACCAACGTAAGAGAATGTCTGTAAAATAACTCTATATATCAAAAGCATGGTTAATGCAATGATTAGAGAATTCATGACTGTAGACACCTGTATCAATAAAAATGAGAGAAGAAAAATAATACTACACTCAGAAAACTATGAAAAATTAAAAGGGAAACCAAAAAAGTATTGGAAAGGAAATAATAGAAGCAGAAAATAATGAAGTGGAGAAGAAAAAAGCATTATTTAATCAAATTCTAGTTTCTTTGAAAAAAATTGAAAAAGACAAATCATTACTTATTCAAGGAAAAAATAGGGAAACACAAATATATAAAATGAGAATGACAACAGGGAAATAAGTATTGATACAGAAGTTTTTTAAAAGCACAAGAGACTAATTTGCAAATAAATATGAAAACATTTTGAAGTGCATAATTAGGGAAAAATCCAGTTTTAGCAAAATTAACCCCAGTAGAGATAGAAAGCTTAAATAAACCAATTTACATGGAGGAAGTAGAGAACATTTTCAAAGAACTACCTCACAAAATGGGTCCAGGCCCAGCTGTTTTCACAGGGGAATTCTAGTAAATCCTTTGTGTAGATGATTCTAATGATACATAAATTGTTTTAAAGCATAAGAAATGGAAAGAAATTTCCCATGTTTTTTATGAAGCAAGTATAAATTAAAACCTAAACCTGATAAAGAGAGTACATCATAAAGAAAATAAAAACTAATATCACATGGGAATATTGATGCAGAAATGCTAAATAATATTAGTGAATGATTCCAACACCTCGCTAGTACTATGTAATACACCTCAATAAATATACTATTTCTATGCCCCAGAATGCAAGGGTAGTTCGCGATTAGGAAATCTGTTAATTGCATTGCAGATGAATATTATAATCATGCAAAAAGGAAGGAGAAAAGTACCAATGCAAGTAACTTAAATGCTTTAGTCCGATGACATGTACTCAGTTGTAGGGGGAAAGCTACAAATATTCTTAATATCTTTGTTTTGCATAGAGGTGTGAAATTATTTCATGTGTATGTAGATTGAGAAAATGACTCTAGGTGTTGACGTTTTGGAGAATTCCCCATGACTGACGCAGAGTAGGCGTCAGGAAGGAAGAAGCTGGTGCAGTTGGCTTGGAATCAGCACCATCTGTATGGATTCGTTATTTCTCAAACATGCACATATGTACACTTCTTCCAGCTCTAGCTAGAACTAAAAAGGCCTGGAGGCAGTAACACCCCAGTCAGAAAGAACACACCCAGTTCCCAGTCCTATTTCCAAAATACTGCGCACCACTGAAAGGATCTTGTGCAACTTGGAGAAATGGCTGATTCCAGGATAGGGGTAGTAAAGACACAAAAGGAGCCTAGAACAAGAAGAATCATAAGGAGGATGAGAAGGAAAAGTACAAAATGAGCCCAGAATTAGCCAGGAGAAGGAGAAGCCAGTTTTTAAAATGGGTGAGACATTGGAACCGGCGCTTCACCAAAGAGCACATATAAATGGAAGACATGTGAAAACACACTCAACATCTTCACCTTTAGCAAATGAAAACTAAAACCACCAGGAAATTCCACTACATGCTTATTAGAATGGCTGAAGTGAACTGACCGTGCCGAGTGCAGGTGAAGATGCAGAGCAGCGGGAGTCCATTGCAGGCAAAAATGCTGAATTACAGCCACCAGGATAACAGTCGGGTGGGTTTAAAAAATAAACTTGAACGTATACTTACTGTGTGACACAGCAATCTGACTTAAATGTTCACTCAAGTGAACAAAAACAGATACCCACTCACCCACCCACCCACTCCCTCAGTCACCCACCCAATCCCTCACTCTTTACTCCTCACCCACTCAGCCACCTTCCTGTCCACTCACCTATCTGCTCATACACTCACCTACCCACCCATTTATCCACTCATACAGTTACCCACCCACCCACTCACCTACCCACCCACTCACTCATACTTACCCACCTACTCACTCCTCACTCACTGACTCACACACACACCCACGCACTCCTCACCTACCTACTCACCCACCTACTCACCCACCCACCCGCTCTCTGCCCCCTCCCATCTCTCTGTCTCTGTCTCTCTCCCTCTCTTGCACTATAGTGGCTTTCCTCAGAGTCTCCCCAAGTCTTCAACATCCATTCCCTCACTTGGAGAACTGAGTAAATAAGCTGTGCTTCATCCGTACCATGCAGTTGAGTTCAGCCCTGAGAAAGGAGCACACAACACCACGAATGGCTCGCAAGGCATTTTGCATTTGATACTGAAAGAAGCCAGACACTGAGACAACATGACGACATTATTCCACTGACAGGACTGACTGTGGGAAGCAAAACCACTGGGACAGCAAATCAGCCAGAGGTGGGATCGAGAGGGAAAGAGGTTGCCTAATGAAGGGCCACAGGAAGTGTCTGGAGTGATGGAACTCTGTCTGGATCTTAATGATGGTTGTGTGACCCTAGGTGTTTGTCAGAACTTACAGAACTAAACACCAAAAAGGGTGAGCTTTACTTTATGTAAACAATGTTCATGTCATGAAAGACAAAGGCTATAAGACTGTTCCAGCTTGAGGGAGACGGAGAAACATGACGACTGAATACAGTGTGTGAGCCCGTGCTCAGGGAGCGTGTGTTGTGGGAGAAACATAATTGGGACAATTAAAGACATTGGCTATGGATTATATGTTAGATCAAAGCACGCATTACGGTTACCTAAGAGAATATTCTTTTTCTTAGGAAATAAGATGTGTGAGATACACACAATAACTCTTAAATGGTTCATACAAACAAATAATAATGTATGTGTGGGGAGGGAGGGGGAGAGAGAGAAAACAGTGGCAAAATGGTGAAAACAGGTGAATTTGGGTAAAAAATATACAAGTGTTCTCAGTATTCTTGTAACTTTTCTGTAAGTTTGAAGTTATTTGAAATAAATTTTAAGTAATGAAAAAAACTCTTTAAATGTTCTTGCTCAGATATCTTTTTCCATGCTTTTAAATGCACTTGTAAACTTTCACATTTTGAAAATCCAGTTAGAGTTTTAATTCAAGGTGCATTCATCATGTAGATCAATTTGGAATCACAATGAATTTGTGTTAATTTTGAGAAAATTTTTCTTTCTGATGTTTTCCTATCTAGGAATATGCTGTATCTTCACTTATTTAGCACTTCCTTTATGTCTTCCCATAAAATTTTATACTTTTAGTCATAGAACTCTTATATTTTTTGCTAAGTTTAGTCATATATTTGTTAACGTTTGTTTTATAAATGAGCTCTTTTTGCCCCATTGAAATTACTAATTTATTATTCCTGACATTTGGAAAACTATTGACTTTTGTATTTGGCCGTTCTGCTGAATTATCTTATTAGTTCTAACATCAGTTTATTCCTTTAGCTTTCTCGAATAATACCTGGAAATCATGACAATTGTGTTTTTTTCCTTCCTAATATTTTTATCTGCTATTTCTTTGTTTTGTCATGCGTTGACCAGAGCCTAGACAGCAATACTGAGAGCACTGATATGTTGCTGAGACGTGCCTACCCAAGAGTTGCAGAAGTTTATGTTTCTCATGTTTGCTATTTATGAGACATAAGACAGTAATTAACAGGTGATGGCTGGAAGTTCTTGGCTTGGTTCCCACACCTGAGAAGTGTTCACGATTTACTGAAAACTAGCACATGTTGAAAGCTGCCCAGCCTTACATAATTGAGATTCACTTGGACTGTCATATTGCCAAAATTGTCCTCAAACCCTGAAATTGTATCCCTACTGTCTTGGGAATCAGTTGTTTAAAGTGTCACCCATTGTTTCTAACCATTTTTGTTATGAAGATAATACACAGAGAGAGAAATGCCTGCAATGAATCTTTGTGTAACCATCAGGCAAATCAAGAGGCAAACCGTGGCGACCCCCCAGAAATCTGCCTTGTGTTTATTCCCATCTTTTGCTACTGCTGCTGCCAGAGATAACCCCATTCTGACATTTCTGGGTTTTCCTGGTGATCAGTTTCTGGTTTTTTTGTTATAGAGTTGTCGCCTAAGTATGCACCCTTCAACACTATGCTTTTGTTTTGCTTGTGCTTTTTGTTAACTGTACATACGGTAAATTATGTATGTGATATATGTCTTCATTGCCAGCTTCTTTAATTCAGTTAAAGATGTTAACTGGATGTCTGTGAGAATCCTCCATGAAACTGCATGTCACCATAGCTTGTTCATTTCCGTCGTTGTATAGTGTCCCTTCATGTGAATTTATCACAGTTTGTTGATATCTTCCACAATGATGGACATTCGCTGGTTGAACTTTTCTTTCCTAATGATGCCCCTGCCTGTGATCCTTCCTGCCTGTCTCTTGATGCACATATGCATGCATTTCTGCTGAGGACGTCCTAGCATGGGACTCGCTGGTCATAGGGTGTGGGTGTAATTATTGTTAGTTTTCCAGTGTGGTTAAATGTCAGGTTAGCACCCATTAGCAGTGTCTCAGGTTGCCTGTTGGTCCACTCTGATACCCATTTGGTATCAGGAGCTTCTTAACGTCAGTCATTCTCGTGCTTATGTTCATATATCTCATGGTGGTTTTAATTTTCATTTCTATAAGGACTAATGTGGTTGAACATATTTTTGTACGATTATTTGCCATTTGTATTTGCTGTTTTTTAAAGTGTTTGTACAGGGCATTCATCCATTCTCTTATTGTGTTGTCTTATATTGGAATCGTTTATATGTTGCAGATATGAATCCTTTGCTGGCCATTTGTGTTGAAAGTATCTCCACTCTGGCTTGCCTTTCATTCTTTTAATTGTGTCTTGTTGAACAGAAATTTTTAATGTTAAGGTAGTTTTTAATCAGTCCTTTCATTTGTGATTGGTGCATTTTGTCATGTTTAAGAAGTCTTTTCTTTCTTATAAGAACATGAAGATATTCTTCTATGTATTATAGACCATAGGCTGGCAAACCTTTTTCTGTAAAGGACTAAATAGTAAATATTTTAGGCTTTGTGGGCCACAGATAGTCTCTGCTACATATTCTTTTCTTTTCTTTTTTTTAAAGAATAGTCTTTAGAAGTGTAACAACCACTCTTAGATTCTGGGCCAGAGTTGGTCTGCAGGCTGTGGTTTACCTGCCCTGTGCTAGAAGTTACAGTTATTTGCTCTCACATTTACAGTTGTGATTCCATTGCGGTTGGTTTTGTTTTTTGTTGTTGGGGTTTATAGCATGAGATATAGGCCATCTCTAAATGAATACTGACTCATGTTGAGAAGTCCATTCATTCCCCATATCTATGCAGTGACCCCTTTGTCACAAGTGAAATGAGTCTGTTTCTTAGTTATCTATTCCATTTTATTGGCATATTTGCTTATTTTCCCATTATACCACATGACTTCAATTATTGTAGCTTTATAATAAATTTTTGTGTCTGGTAGAGACAGTGCTTGATTTGTTCTTTTTACAACTGTCTTGGTTATTCTTGGTTAAGATATTTCCATTAGTATATAAATTTCAGAATCAGTTTGTCACATTTCAGTTTAAAAGTCATTTTTTAAAAAACTTTTTCTTTTTGAAATGAGATTTGATTGACTTTGCAGATCAGTTTGAGGAGAACTGACATCTCTACAATTTTGAGTCATCAAATCTGTGAACATATTACAGTCCTCCGTTTGTTGACCTTATCTTAATTTTTCTCAATCATGACTTAGATTTTCCCTACAGAAGTCTTGCATACATTTTGTTGGATTTATTATTAGATAGATGAATATTTAAATATATATGATCTGTTGTGTTAAACATTTATTAATTGGCAGTGCTTCCTTAAATGTTTGTGGGAGTATGCTGCTGAAAGCGTCTTGTCTTATAAATTTCCTTGGAAGATTTTTAAATTATAGGACACCAGGTTTCCTGATATTTTTGTCATTTTTAAAATCAACTTACTTGGTTTTACTGCATTTTTTTTTTTTTTATGAGACAGGGTCTCCCTATGTTGCCTAGACTGGCTTCAAATTTCTGGACTCAAGCAATCCTCCCACCTCAGCCTCCTAAACAGCTGGAACTATGGACACACACCACGGTGCCCAGCTTTAATTTCCTTTTTTCCTGACCTTTCTGGCTGGCTGCTTACTAATTTTACTCACCATTTGAATGATCCCACCACTTGTTTTACTGCTTTTTCTCGGTTTTGTTGCTGTTGTTTTCTGTTTCATCAGTTTCCTATATGATAACCCACAGACAGACAATTTTATTTAAGCATTGTTATTGCTTAGAAAGCATTTATAGAATTCTGTGAAAGCCTTCTTGGCATTTTTCTTTTAGCATGGCATTACACTGCAGATTAATCATTTCCAATCAAAGATTGGGTGGAAGCTCTTCAATTTTACAATTAAAAATACTTTGAAATCTGGAGATTTCCTTTTGTACTTGCCTTGGGATCCTCAATAAACAAAACACTACCAGAACAGTAATTTGTGCTCTGAAATTCTATCCACTATAAATTTGTGTGGGGATAGAAATCGGAATAAGTATATGAAGCAGCTGATGTTTTTATGATTCAGTCATTACTTTTCATCACAATAACTTTAGTGATTTTAAGCATATAATTACTGTTTTGCCTTGTAACTTTAAGTTGAATTTATTTTTTAAAAATATCAACTCTGATTTAGAAAGCTATTGAATGTTTGATAATAATAGTTGAAGGAAATTCTTTTGATTCAGAAAAAATTTTAATATTAACCCTGAACACACAAATTGCAATAAAACTTTACTACCACTTCTAAGTCATTGAAGTGTTTTGTGAAACAGTATGTCAGGATATCCAGGTTCAGCTATTGAAGTGTTTTGTGATACAGTATGTCAGGATATCCAGCTTCAGTTTCTGACTAAATTTCATAGAAGTGATTATGATTAGGTCCATGAGCATCAATGAAGTATATCATTGATTACATTCTTTAAATAATGTGCAGTAGATTCAGATTCACATATTTTATACAGAGTACCTGCTAGTAGATCATAAAGTGAATAACCATAGGCTTTATGTTTTAATAAGTTTTTCAATTTAGCCAGCTAATCCTTTTTTGCTTCACACAATTTCGCAACCACCACTTGTAATACATCTTAGCAGATTCCACTTCAGGTTGTATTGAATTCGTACTTTATAATTTTTTTTTTGAAAATATTTTCTTTCTTTGGATTTTAAAATTTTTTCTTTGAAAATATTCTTGCCATGGTCATAGTTTGCCAAGCCTAATCTAGCTTTCAAAATAAGAAACTACAAAGAGAAGAGAAAATTGAAACCTAAACCCCATAGAAGAAAGGCAATAATGAAGAGCATAAATGAGTTAAATGGAAACAAAAAAAAATTTTGAGAAAATCAAAGAAATCAATAACTTGTTTAGTTTTGAAGAGATCAATAAAAAATGATAAAACTTTAGCCAAACTGAGAAAGAGATTACAAATTACCCAAATTGATATGGAAGGGGAAATAAGCACAGATCCTACAGACATTAAAAGATTAGAAAGGAAATATTAAAAACAGTTATGCCAGTAAATGACAACAGACAAAATGGACAGAATCATTGAAAGACACAAAAATGGACAATCATTGAAAGACAAACTATCAAAGCTCTCTCCGGAATATGTACCTTAGTTGCTGTGGTGCCTGTATGCTGGTACATGTCAGTACTCATTGAATTCTATGTATAAAAAGTTGAATTTTACTGTATGTGAAAATTATCTCAATTTATCTGACTTTAAAGTATTATTTAATGCTGTCAGTATTCATTTGATCTACATATAGATTTGCCGTTTTTATTCTTTTCATCCTTTCTGTACCTGTAGCCTTATTTTTCTGGTAATCCTCCTCCTGCCTGAAGAATCCGTTTTCAGCAGTGGGAAGCTGAAGCCAGCCAGCTCCAAGAGTCAGTTCTTTAATTTAGAAGAATTTTGTGAGCTGGTTGTTAAACACACACATTAGTAAAAATCGAATTATATAAATTTACAGTTAAATACATTATGTTTAGAAAGGTAACACATATTCGAAACTTATTTCTTCCCATTATTGTACTAATTTTACTGTTATCCATACCTTTGAGACCATATGATGCTGTGCCACTGAGAATCTTGTCAACTCCACATTTAGTGCTGTCACATTGGTAGCTTGAAGTCAATCCAAATAGGAATATTTACACAACAGAAATTAGCAAATGCTACTAATTGGAACTTTATTTGGTTATCTACACCAGATATTGGTAAACTGTGGCCTGGGACTGGACATCCTTTTTTTCTTTTTTCTTTTTTCTTTTTTTTTGGTAAATTAGGATTTATTTGTAACACAGCCACACTCATTTGTTTATGTCTTGTCTGTGGCTGCTTTCATAACTCAGTAGCAGTCAGGTGGATATAACTGTGAGTTCTAGCCCTCAAAACATAATATATTTACTCTCTGGCTCTTTAAGAAAATGCCAACCACTGGTCTAGATTTCAAAATGATGTTGAGAAGATGTTAGCATTCATTTTCAGATGTCTTGTGTGTAACTCTTACATTTTGAATAGCTCCAGAAATTTAACTCCTCTTCCAGTAGTTAAAAGTATCATCTTATTCAGCAAAGAAATCACTCACATCATTGCCAAACATGTGAAGTTCTGACATAACATCTTCAATTTCTTCACCTCCATCTTGTCAACTTGGCAGCATTCCTGTAGAACTATGTGTTCACCAGTTGCGACCACAGTTTGGCTGTGGACATGAGTTTGGCAAATATCAAAAAAGTCCTGCCATAAGAATCAATTGGCTATATAGAATTTACAAAAAAGAGTATTGTATATTATTTGTAAATTGTGTACTTCACATGCTTTATATCAGTAAAATTTATGTTTAAAAAACGCACATCTACATGCATACTTATTGTAGAGTGCCAGTTAAGCAGTTATCGGCACGCCATAGCCTTTAAGGATTTCTTTTCACATGGAATTGCCGGCAACTTCTGGTTTTGGTTTCTTTTTTAGAACTGTCTTAATTGTATATGTATTTTTATATGATATTTTTCTTGTTACAGGGGTCTAGGTTTGCATTTGTTCTGTTCAGAATCCAGAGATACTGTGACTTTTTCTTCAGGCTTCCACTATCCTTCTTGAGAAGTCAGCTCTTCTTTGAAGTAATGTCTTTTCTCTCAATTGAGATCTGACTAGGTGTAGACATCTTATATTTATCTTGCTTTGGGATCACAGGGCTTCCTAAATCTATAGCTCAGTGTCTTTCAACAGTTTCAGAATGTTCTCATCCCTTACTTCTTCAGATATTGTTCTTGTTCCATTCTCTTGAATTTCCTTCTTCAACTACATTTACACATCTGGCACCCTTCCCTGTATCTTCTAAATCCCTTGTTCTTCATTATTTTCCATTATTTTGTATCTGTGGGATCCATTGTGTTCCCTTCTTTCTGTCTCTCTGACAGTTCATTCGTTTTCTTTTCTACTGTGCCTAATTTGGTTTTAAACCCATTCATAGACTCCATTATTCCAATGATTTCTCAATTTGAGTATTTTCATTTTTTTAAACAGTTTGTGATTCTTTCTTGAATTTTGAGATCTTAGCTTTTGTCCTCCTTGAAGGTAGTAAAGTACAATTATTTTAAATTTCAGCACCTGGAATCCCTGTGATCTATTTTAAGTCTTTATTTCTGCCGTTTTTATTCATGTTGTCTTATCTCCTCATATGTCCAGTTTTTTATTTTATGCCACATTCACACATTTGAAAAACAGTGTGTAGAAGTGACATGTTGCCCAGGAGGATGTTTTCTTCCTCTAGCAGTGCTTGGGGCACTAGCAGTGTGGGATCAGCTCATTCTTGTCCTAGGGACTAATATGATCGGAGCAGAGCTATAGTTCTTTGAGGTTTGGTCTAGTTGACAGCTTGATTTTACTCCTACAGGGTGGCCATTCAGATTCCTCCCCTAAGATGAGGGGGCTCAAAGGACCCTGCAAGGCACTGTCTGTTGCCCCAAGCAGTCACCTCTCAGGAATGGTGCTTCATCCCAGGGTAGGGGTGGCCCCTGTGCTGCTGTTTCCTCCTGTACACTGGCCCAAAATTGTCACTATCTGCTCTTAGAGTATGACCCATTCCTTTCTTAAAGCTGAGTTCAAATCCCACGTCCCAATTTAAAAAAAAAATGTTATAAACAACACTAACAAAAAACCCACTTTTCTCTCAGCCCTGCCCACCTCCCCATCTTCCTTTCTGAGACATGCAGCATTTCTCTGCAACAAGCAGAATTTTGTGTGTGCAAACACACCCTGCCACCCCAAACTTTATTTTAGTCTCTGTGTCCTGGTTAAGGTGTGTTCCTCGCAGTGCCTGCCACCTTGCAGTCGAGCCCAGCTGGAAGATGAAGCTGAGCTCCAGTTCCGCCTGAAGTCCCCCATGCCCTGGTGTTCTGCTGGAGGCCAGGGCAGGTGAGCACTGGCCAAGGACCAGCCCTCTGATTCTGTCCACATGAGCTTGATGCCCATTCAGGGGGTTTTGGGTTCTCCTGGTCTGGATCTATTAGTAGAAGAAATTGTCACCTTGTAATTTCAAATTAGTGGGAAGTAAAAATGTAATAGGATATATTAAATTTCTGGATCATATGAAACCACATTTTACGTGGTATTTAACGTGAGTTTAAATATGTTTACTAAATATGATATTTGTTAATATCTCAATTGATGCTGGTGGGAAAAAGGTTATACCTTTCTGCCAAACCCAATCCTTTTGCTAAATATTTTAAAGTATTGATTTGAAGCAGCAGTGTGATTCATCCGTCTGGGTTTGAACAAGTAACTGAATTTTAAATTCTTGGACCTCTTGCATACAGCGATTGTCTTGGCTATTGTAGGAAGACAGCACCCTCATTCTTCTGATTTAGCGCTCTCTGATTCACAGGAAGTTGTTGCCACTGTCTCTTTTTATTAAACTAAATGCCAGAATTCTTTCATGTCATCATAAGATGTTAATGCATATTGCTTTGGGGACCAAAGTCATACAATTTAGCAACCACTCAAATGCTTTTTTAATTCTGAGGTTACTAATTCCTTAAAATCAGTGTAAACTCCACAGTGGCTGTCGTTTGGAAGCTGCATTGCCTGGGTGTGCTGCTTCAGTGCCACACACGTTAGCAGAGGGACCTGGGAGCCGGCCCCTCATTGGCTGTCTGCTTTGGGATCTGGCTTTGCACTCCCTCCCCCCGCCCCACCCCTGAAGTGGCTCTAGGGACAGCTGTGGTTTGAGTGTACTCTCTTGCTCCTTCCTGACCTCTTAATGACCACGTGGACCGCCTTGCTTATCTTTGAGAGCAGGGTCTTGATGGAAATGCAAATGTGCTTCTCTTCTGTGACCCAGATACCAAAACTCAGTGCAGTCCTGAAAGGTGAAAAAAGTTTTCAAAGGAAAAATAAAAATTAGACACATTTCTAGGGAGCGTGGGAAAACCTTGGTGGCCTTGTCCTCTTGTGACAGCAGCCTGGGGGAGATGGAATAGCTGGGGCGCCCCAGCTTTAGGCTCCCGTGGGCTGTATCCTACGTGTTCATGCTCCATAGCCCTCTGTGGGCCATGTCTTTCCAGCGTCACTACCTGTTGGGGTCCATGCTAGGAACACAGCATGAGATATGAAGACGTGGCCTCCCTGCCCACCTGGAATCCATAGTGCAGGGGAGGAGGGTGACTTTCAACAACTAATGGACAAAGCATGGCTCGGTCGTAGTTGAGAGAGGCAGGAGAAATACGAGGCATCGTGAGGGCGTCTAACGGGGTCAGAGGCGGCTTCAAGAGGAAGCATTTAAGTGAGATCTGAGCCACGTGCGCCTGTGAAGAAGGACCTCTCGGTGCACTTGGGGGACCCGAGGAGGACCTGTGTGCTCACTGTGCAAAGCTGCAGGACTGAGGACCCAGCTGAGGGCCAGGCGGGAGCAAGGGGCCAGCACACCTGGAGGTTTGAGAGGGTGTCAGGAGGCCATTTGGACAGAGAAGCCACAGGCCACCAGAGGAGTTTTGTCTCGAGTCACCGTGGCTATAGTGTGGTGAAAACATTGGATTTGGAGAGATTGGGCTGATATGGGCTGGTAAGTCAGTAGACTGCTGTGGTGGTCCCGGCAGGGGATGACTGGGCTTAGATGGGTAGAAAGATGACAGCAATGACATCTACCCATGGACAGATTGACAGAGTTAGGAGTTAAAACGAGGACTTTGTGATTAAATAAGGCAGAGAGGAGGAGAGGGCGTGAGTGGCCCGTGCTGCTGGCATGTGTGACTGACAGGAGGGGAGCCCCATCAGAAGGGGAGATGGAGCAGGAAGCCAGGAGTGGTGAGGGGGGCGACACTTCAGGCTTGGGCCTGCTCTTGTTGAGGTCCATGAAGCAGTGAGTCAGATGGGTGGGCATGCAGGCATGGAGCTCAGAGAAGCAGCATGTGCAGAGATGTGGCCTGAGAGCCGCCCACCCAGAGCTGCTGCTGCGATCCCCTCTGGCCAGAGCATCAGGGAGAAGAGAGAGAGACCCAGTGGGTGGTGTCACCAAGGGAGCAGGCCGAGGTGACAGAGGCTGGTGGAACCTTCAGGGAAGAGGATGCCAGAGCCTCTTTCCCTGTGGCCCCCACCACCACCTCCTCACAACACCCACCAGGTCCCTTTTCCTTGAACCAAAACCTAGTGGATTCCAGGGCCAGGCGTCCCTCAGTTATGGCCTCTGCAAGGTCCCAGCCATGTGTCATCACAGGGTAGTTGCTGTCTGGCACCGCGCCCAGGTCTCATGAGTATGTGTGAGTGAATGAGGGAAGGGACTCCATTGGCTGAGCAGGGTGTACCCCACCTCTCCTCTGACTCCCAGGAGTGGCTGTCCCAGACCCAGATGGGGAGTTGGGGTGAAGCCACCATCCTGTGCGTGAATCAATGGGAGGCAGGGCTGGACTGGCCCGTGTTTCCCCAGGGTGTTGGGCCAGATGTTACTGAAGCCTCCTTCACTTCCTCTTCCTCATGCCCCTCCCCCCATCTCCTTGGTAATGGGACACTTTGGCCCTTGTCATTCTTGGCCAGGCTCGGTGTGGGCAGCACCTACCAGTTCCTTCTTTGAACATAGAGGTTGATGGCAACAGTCCTGGGGCCGTGGGGATGACTGCAGGGAGAAGAAAGGCTCTTGACAGCGGACACGCAGTGGCGCTTCTCCCTCTGGCCAGCGTTCTTCTGTGAAGACGTGCATCTCTGCGTCTGCAGCGCACTGCCTGAGGGTCCCTGTGGACGTGGCTGAGATCAGTAAGACGACGCGTTTGCGGGGTTGGGCCATGCCGGGCTCTGCACGTGGCATGGAGCTTGCAGCTGGAACCACGCTCTGTTAATGAAAAATAACTATTTGATAATTATAATCACTTTTAAATTGATAAATGGATTCTTTCAAATAATAGAAACCATTGAGAATGACTGTTCTACAGAAAAAGCACATGAGGAAATGAAATTTTTTATCTCATTTGGAATTTCTTGGTAAATATGGAAACAGACGCATACATTACATTTAGATTTTGGAAGTAAAATGACCTCATATACTTTTTTAGCACAGAGAATTCTATATAAAACATAAATAAATTCTATCATAAAACAGTAAATCACAGATACTGGGCATTATGAGTGTATTTTTCTTTTGGAAAAAGTACTGAAAAAGCAGTTATTCACTGGAGTCCTCAAGGTTCTTGTTTTAGTAAGTCTGAAACGGTGACCATCTTACCCATAGCTAAGTTGCGATACTGAAGCCATTTCTACCAGCAGCGTGCTAGTAGTAACCACGCAGGGCACAGTGGCTGATTCTGCAGCCCTGGGCATGTGCTGTCTGGGTGTCTCTGATGGGCCAAGGGAAATGACGGGCCGGAGTTGATTTACATGAAACACGTGTGTTTTTTAAAGACAATTTGAATGCACATATTTTCATTTTCAGTTTTGTGGTGTTTTATGTCTTTTGCCCTCGTAATTTATAATTGTTTTATATTATTTATAAGCATTTTCTATTGATAATTATTTTTAATGATTTTATGTAATACCATTTTATTTCTAGCTTGACCTGAGTTGGCCTATGCTAACACATTCCAGCTTTCCTGATTCCCAGGGTTACCGTAAATCAGCAGGTCCCTAACTTCTGTATTCATCTCTGCGCCATAGAGAATAGCCAGCCTGAGGCTTTCGCGGCCATGCCTCATCTCTCTGTTTCTCCAAAGGGAAGCCATAGCAAGTCGCCGGGCAGTGTCCCGATCTGACCATGAGCAAAAGAAAACCATGTGTGACCTGGAGTCAGGGCCTGCCTTTCACCCCGTCTATCTGTAAGCAGTGCCTCTGTCCCCACCGTGTCCCCACCTGACAGGCCACCTCAGCACATGCCTGCCTCCTGGTCCCTGCTCTAACAGCAGCCAGGGTTCACAGCCCAGCAGAGTGTTCTGTCTGCTGGGAGGAGGCACTGGCCATGAAAGAACTGCCCACCTCGGAGCCCCCAGCAGGTGAGGGGTGTGGGCCAGGCGGGGGCAAAGGAAGAGGTCACCCGGGCCACTGCCAGCACCACCAAGAGTCAGGCCGGGTTCTGGGGGCACCTCTGTCCCCACCAGCAGCACCGCCCTTCAGCTTTCTGATGAGGCTGGTTGTCGGCCATAAGAGGAGTGGTGATAAATTTAGATTCTTTCGGTGTCTGCAAGTGGTTACTGGAATTACAGCAGCTGGCTGTGAGCTCAGAAAGTTACCTTGGCAGGCTGTGAATGCCGAGCCCGCGGTAACTCCGGAGGCCTGCCCGGTGCCGCCCTTCATTCTCGTCCAGATGCGCTCCTCTCGGGGAGGCTGGGCATCAAATTCCAAAGAGGAGGCTCAAGAAAAGAACACCTCTGTGGCTCCATGCGGGAAGCGTTATTTCTGGTTTCAGGTGGGAGGGAGGAAGGGCTTTGGGGTCCTTGTTGTAGAGACCCGGAGTGATGAGTACAGTGCCTCCGAGCTCAGGATGAAGCCGCTGTGGTGCCTGCCCTTTGTTTCTGCACTTTTAGTCCCTGCAGGCGCAGGAGCTTGCAAGGGTGCCATCAGGGACGCTTCTCCAGGCTGCGCCGCCCTGGCTGGGCTTCCTTCTCCAGGCAGGAGCGAGTGCTGGATACCGTTGTGGGCACACGACAGAGGCTGCCAGGGCTAGGGGACTCCCTGCCACATTTTGCGGGGCTCCTGTAGCTGCTCCTGCCTCTCAGAGGGGCCGTGTTAGAAAGCGTACATCACCTCCAGTTAGGCAGGAGGAAGAGACTTTTAACCTACTGAAAAGCATCTTCCCTGGGAAAGTGCGTCTTTTGGTTGAGATGCCAGGAGACGCACTGTAAGGTACTTATCTTGAACCCTAAACTGCATGTAAAAAATGTAATCAAACCCTCAGTGCCTGGGGCAAAATCCACTCTGTAACATTTTAGTGACACAGAATCCACTTATGTTGTGTGTGCACCGAGTGTAGACTCAGTTCAGTGCTTGTGGTGCTAAGCCATAAGAGACTGTTAGAGAGAGCCAGGTGCGGTGGCTCATGCCTGTGGTCCCAGCACTTTGAGAGGCCAAGGTGAGTGGATCACTTGAGGTCAAGGGTTCAAGGCCAGCCTGGCCAACATGGCAAAACCCTGTCTCTACTAAAAATGTAAAAACTAGCCGGGCATGGCAGTGCACACCTGTAGTCCCAGCTACGCGGGAGGCTGAGGCAGAAGGATCGCTTCAACCCAGGAGGCAGATGTTGCAGTGAGCCAAGATCATGCCACTGCAGTCCAGCCAGGTGACAGAGTGAGATTCTATCAAAAACAAAAAAGAATCATGATATTCTTGGTAGGAAGGAAATGTTAGTCATAGGATTACGAGATTGTTTTCTAAGCTCTTAATAAGCAAGCAGTTCAGATTAATGTGTTTTTGTAGAAAACTTGGTTTGAATAACTTTCACACTTTTAATTTATTCCCCCAAATTTATGAAGTCCTTGAGTGCTTAAGGATTCTAGGAACAAAGTGACTGGGGGAACACCGGCTTGGACAGGGTTGCAGCGCGCCCGCTGCTGTGGGACCCTGCAGCCTTCAGCCTTCCACGCTGGCCTCGGGGCTGAGCCCCAGGGTTTCACAGTGTTGCTCGACCAATGAGCGTTTTCTTCACAAACACATGAGGCAGCTCATGTGACTCCAGAAGCCTGCAAAGCAGAGCTTGAGAAATGTTGGCGTGTTTCAATGAAAATGTATGTAATTGAGAATATTAAGAAAATATTAGAAGTTTCTGTTAAGAGTCCAGCTTTTGGAATGTTGCACATCTTGAATGCAGTAAGAGGATATCCTTTAGGAAGCTTGACATGGGGACGAGCTGCAGTATATTTTTATGTTAGGTACTACATTCAGCAAACAAATCCAAGCTCTACTTTTATCCTTTAATGAAAGATTTTATTTTTTATTCAGCATCGGTGCATTGAGAACTTATAGCCATCTTATCTTACTTCGATGCCATTGAAACAAAAAAATTAGTCGTAGAAAACAAACCTAATGCCTTCCTTTGCAAGTTCCAGTCAGAAGTGCTGCCTATAGCAGACAACACGTCATTTTTATAGAGAGAGAACTCCTATGTACTTCATGGGAATACAAAAACGTCACAAAATTAAAAGTAATTTTTCTAGAATTACTGTGACTGAAGAGATCATTCCATGCTCCATTATACCATTCCTATCCTAATCCCATAGCTTAAGTGTAGAGGCTGGAAAATTTCTTCGATTTAGGAAGACAGGCGAGTGTTGTGCCATGGTGCAATTCAGTGGCAAACCCGCCCCGCTTTTGCAGACCTCGTCCATTCTTCTCATTCATATCCTATCGATTTGTGACAGCGATTACATGCTATTGTAGTACAAGGAAGAGGTTTTTTTAACTGACTGTATGACTTGTAGACTCTCTGTGAATTTCCATTAAGGTTGGTGAATTGTACAAGCCAACAAAAGCCAAGACAAGCTAGTTAAAATCTACTGGCGCGCAGGTCAGGCTGAGTTCGGATTTTATTTCGTGGACATGACTTTGGGATCCAGTGCTAGATTGTAGCTGTGTTGTAATAAAGTCTGCTTCCCAGCGCTACAGTGGGTTGTGGAAATTGGTGAGAGGAGAAACCACCTTCTCCTTGGCATCTGTATTCAGCTACCCTCCAGCACTGAGACACACAGGCCTGGAAAGGAAGACTCAGAAAGGTTCAGGCATTCCAGAGACTTTGGGACGTGCTATTCCCCAGATCTGAAACACTGGGGTCCGTCTTCTTCCCCCGCCATTCCCTAAGACATCCAGGCATGGAAGGGAAGATTCAGGAAGATTGAGGCATGCCAGCAGCTCCGGAGCATGCTCTCCCCCGGATCTGAAACACTGGCCCTGTCTTCTCCACCCACCAGCATTGAGACACGCAGGTGTGGAAAGGAAGACTCAGGAAGGTTCAGGCATTCCGGTGACTTGAGGGCATGCTCTCCCCGGGATCTGAAACAGTGGCCCTGTCTTCTCCACCTTCTGCTCTTTTAACCAGTCTGTCAAGTATTTTCTTGGGTACCAGCTCTGAGAAGCCTTCCCCTACCCTCCCTTGTCCCTGTGGGAGCGTGGCTGCTCCCTCTCCCTGCCATGTGCCTATGGCCCCTCATGCCCAGCGCCCTCACCGCTCAGTGAGGGTAGGCATGGGTGTCAGCCGTGTCTAACACTTCCTCACAGGGGTCTTGGGAATGCTGTGTGGACGCCTTGTGCACGCTGTGTGGATACCTTGTGCACGCTGTGTGGGTGCCTTATGCATGCTTCCTGAGCAACCCTATCAGTAAAGTGTCACCACCATGCATTGCTGCTGGCAATCCTTGTACTGACTATGTGGTGGCTGCCATCCTGAATTTCCCTCTGAAACTGCTCCCTCCACCAGTGCTGCATGTGCCGTGGCCCTGCTTTGTGTCCCGTGGCCTGACCCTGGAGCGCCAGCTGCTACTTGTCTGTCTCTTGCACTGGACAGTAAGCACCATGCAGGCGGCGCTGTCATCCGATGGTCTCCAGCTGCGGTGGGTGCACTGTGGACTAGAACATTTCCACATCACTTCACACGTTTGCCCCTCTGTGGCTCTGTAAATATTCATTTGAGCTGGTAGGAAAATGACATTTTAAATGTTATGATGAGAGGTAGTGTATTTCTAATGTGAATCAAGTTTTCCCTAGTATGCCAAGCAGCATGCCTTGTCTCCATCCTGTAGAGACCACGTTTCCTGTGTAGACGCCCACGGTCCTGGCCGTCTCTGCCGCAAGATGGCCAAGATGACTCTTCAGCTATAAGAGTGATCACCCAACCTGGAAACTTGGCAGAGCAGGAGATTTCCAGAAGGATCAATATTTTGTGTTACTTTAAAAAATTCTGTTCCTAAACTTTTACTCTGCAAAAGGCCTGGTAAAAAGAGAAGAGAGGCAAGTCAGCCCAGCAGAAAATACCATTTGCATTTGAACAACAAAGATTTGAACTCTGTGGGTCTACTTATACATGGATTTTTTTTCAACCGAATGTGGATTGAAACGTAGTGTTCATAGGATATGAAAACTGTGTATATGGAGGGCCAGCTTTTCACGTACACAGATTCTACAGGGCCGACTATAGGACATGCGTAGGTGCAGATTTTTGTATCCATAAAATCCTGGAAGCAATGTCCAGCATATACCAAGGAACAACTGTATTTGCAAATCCCATATCTGACAGAGGACTTGGCTTCAGAACATGAAACCAACTCTTCAAACTCAAAAATAAGAAATAAACATTCCAGCTAGAAAATGGGCAAACAATCTGAACAGACATTTCATCAAAGAGGAGATACAGAGGGCAATAAGCCTCTAAAACAATGTTTATCATTAGCCAACAGGGAAATGGTGCCACGCAGAGACCTCGCACTCGTACCAGCCACTCAGAGACCACAGGGAAATGGTGCCACACAGAGATCCCATACTCGTACCAGCCACTCGGAGACCACGAGGCCATTTCCCAGAAAGTTATGCATCTGTTTCCATAGGACCCAGCAGTTGCACTTCTGGTCTTATATCCTAAAGAAAGGAAAACGTGTGTCCACACAAAAACTGTACATAGTGTCCATATCAACTTTATTTGTAGTGGCCCCCAAATTGGAAATGACTCAAATGTCCTTCCAAAGATGAAAGAAAAAGCAAACTGTGTTCTATCCAGACGATGGAATACTTACAAAAACGGAAAAAAAAAAAGCAACAAACTATTGATACACAGTACAATTTGGATGGATCTAAAGGGCATTGTGCTGAGTAAAGGAAGCTAATCCTAAAAGAGAGGATTTTAAAAATATATCTAACACTCTTAAAACGGCAGACAGTGATGGGGAAGAGACCAGGGTTAACAGAGAGTAGGACTGCAGGACATATGACTTCATACATGTAGCCTGACAGGTGACTGTGATGGGGCAGTTCAGCGTCCTGTTGGGGGTTTCGTGCCTGTGAACCTAAACACATTATAAAATTTCATTTTAAAAAAGCCTGATTTTTTAAAAAATTCCATTAAAAATAAAAATACATAAGAATTTGAAATGTTTGTAAAAACTGGTGACATCAAATAAGACAGGTCGTTTAGTTAAATGTGTCGATGTCAACTTCCTGGATTTGGTACCACACTATGTTTCTGTAGAAAGTTACGGTGAATGAAGGTGCGTGGGAACTGTCGCTAATATTTTTCTCGTGAATCTTCAATTTTAAAATAAGCAGCTTAAAACAATGTGTTCCTTTTACATACCGATTCTGTTATCGTTTTTTTGTTTTTGAGACGGAGTTTCCCTGCGTTGCCCAGGCTGGAGTGCAGTGGCATGATCTCTGCTTACTGTAAACTTTGCCTCCTGGGTTCAAGCAATTTTCCTGCCTCGGCCTCCCAAGTAGCTGGGATGATAGGCATGCACCACCATGCCCAGCTAATTTTCATATTTTTAGTAGAGATGGAGTTTCACGATGTTGGCAAGGCTGGCCTCAAACTCCGGACCTCAAGTGATCCACCAGCTTCGGCCTCCCAAAGTACTGGGATTACAGGCGTGAGCCACCACACCCAGCCCATACCAGTTTTTAAAAAGAGAAAATGGTCAGGAGAGCAGGGAGTAGTGTTGACTTTGCTGCCGTGAGTCTTGGAAAACCTGTTTCCAAGCGCTAGTGTCTGCGTAGGAGTATGGGGGCGGCATTCTTGTCATGAAAGTGAGCCGGAAAGCTAAAAGGTGATACTCCCCCTGCAATTTAGGAAGGAAAGGAAATTCTCAGGCTAGAAAAATGTGTGCTGAACTTGATACTGTTCATTTGTTTGTTCTTTGATTAGCCTCATTACCTTGTGTTTTCACAACATGAAAAACTGGTTAAGAATAGCCAAAGAGAACATGTCTGAGTGAGTGTAGGGCATCCATACACATGGCGACTTTTAGCCATGTGCAGCTACAAAGTGCGGAGAACTTCCTGACACTGATCACAGTTGGAACGTCATACTTTCTTAATTCAGCCTGTTATTGACAGTCATGTGTTTTAACTCAAGAAGGTGTTCGTTCCATCTATATTGACTTGGCTTGTTAGAATGTTCACAGTACATGGGAACGTTGGGTTTCCTGTCATGGTGACTTGAGACGGGAGGACAGCAGTGAGTGATTCCTGCCAGTCAAGGAAATTTCCCTGGAACCCCACTTGAATGGTAATAATCTGCTCCTATAATTGCTGTGGAAAAGGAAAGCCTCTGGAGATTTTACATCTAATCATTTATTTATAAATCTGTAGATGGCAGTCTGCAGAAGATGCGTCGGGGGTCAACTTTGTGCTCAAAACAGTTACCTGCTGTTTACATTTCACAGCATCTTTTTTAACAGTACCTCCAGCCCCCATCATCACAAAAGGACCCTGGCTTGCTGGTAGCTGCTCCCCACTCATCCCAGCCCAGACACTTCATTACAGATGCCTCGGCAGGCCAGTCCCCTCTGTATTTGCTGAAATATGCATGTTTTTCCATCTCATTAATTCAGTCTACATACAATTAATTTTTGCCTATTAATAAACCCCTTGGTATTAGCGACAGCTATCTAAACCACTTCACCTAGTGTGGAATGAGCAAGTGTGCTTGCAAATTTCCATCCCTGGTCTGCATTTTTTATTGTTGTATTCGTGGGTTGGAGAGTTTGGTTGCATAAATCAAGTCTTGCAAAGAAATGTAACTGCCTGTGAGTCTGGGCTCAGACCGGCTGAGGGGGAAGTTTGAAATACGAATTAGCTCCGCATTGATTGGGGACACAGGGAGATGCAGGGGGCCACCCTAGCACGTGGGACCGGGGGAGGGTCTCAGGCCATGGGAAAATTTGTGGGAGCCTTGTATGTGCATAAGACCAACTTTCTTTTTCCACAAATACAAATCCTCTCCAAATTGGACACTTCTCAAAGGATGTCTTTCCTGTGTGTCTTCAAATCTCCTAACTTCTTAAAAGAATCATCTAATAAAGTCTGTGAATATACATAAGCAATTGTGCATGTGGTAACTACATCTGCTGACAGCATTCAAAGGAAAAAGGAAAAAAACAGAATAGAGCCTTGAAGTTGAAATGAGCACCACCTTTGGGAGGCCAAGGCGGGTGGGTCACGAAGTCGATAGTTCAAGACCAGCCTGGCCAAGATGGTGAAACCCCGTCTCTATTAAAAATGCAAAAATTAGCCAGATGTGGTGGCGGGCGCCTGTAATCCCAGCTACTTGGGAGGCTGAGGCAGAGAATTGCTTGAACCCAGGAGGCGGAGATTGCAGTGAGCCGGGATTGCACCACTGCCCCCCAGCCTGGGTGAGAGAGTGAGACTCCATCTCAAAAAAAAAAAAAGAAACGAGCACCACCTACCTCATTTAGAGACATCCACAGGAAAGTAAGTTCCCCAAGACTTTTGTTACGTTCCAAAGCCCGTGTCACAAGGACACTTCTCACGGTTCAACATCACCAGCCAGGAGGAAATGCACAATTCTTTATAAATGTTAGGAATTCTTAGATTTTGTACCTGGATTTGTGAAAATCGCAGTTCACACTGAGAGGCATCCAGGAGATCCAAGTGCTGCTCTCCTAGAACTTGCTGGAGGAACCGGATTCTTTCTAAGGGACTTACATCTTGGACATGATGCTAGAGTTCTGTGACAGGCCTGAGTCGCTGATGAAATTCTACATGGGAAAAGCTTTAGAGTGCCTGTCCTGGTACATCTGGAAGAGTGGCATCACATGAAGGTTTCCAGAATGTTCTGTGAGGAGATTCAGCCAGTGTCATTGATAAGCCTAATTGGAAGCAGGTGATTGACTGAAAATCAGATAAACATGCAAGATTTGCTGATTTTTAAACTATGCCATATGTGTCAAACATGAATTATGGTGATGGACAAGAACACTTTAGCAGCTTTAATGGGAGCGTGTAATGACTTGAATGAGACTGCTCAGTTTTGGTTACTGATGATCAAGTACAGAAACTTGCTGGTGTCACAGAAGCTTCCTGCCTGGCCTGGGCAGCTTTGCTGGCTCCCTCTGGCTGGTTTTCTGCCAGCAGCCAATGTGAATCTGGAAGGGGTCAGTCCTGTCTTCCCCTCCCTGTCTAGTGCCTTTAACATCTCTGCTGAGCCTACCACCCCCTGGCCTCCCCCACCCTCCACCTCCCCAACCATAGGAGCCTTGGAGGTGGGTCCTGGCCCTTCCTCTGTGGGCTCCTCTCCCCGGGGCCCTTTCTGCTCAGCCCCACTTCTCCTGTTCACCCAGGTATGGTCTCTGCAACTAAATGATACGTAATAGGAACTCATTAAGCAGCCTGTGCAGTGAATGAGATAATCCTGGTGTTTTCAGAACAGTGAATTTCAAATTCTTGACTCCACTTTGAGTTCATTCAAAGACAGTCATGTAAATAAGACCTAAGCATTGCAAGAAGTCTGATGAAGAAACCATTCATTAGCTCTGGAGATGAGCAAGTACACCTCACAGAAGTGAAGTCTGCTGCTAATGAACTGTCTTCATGCCCACATCTTTCTCTGCCCTGTGTTTCTAAGTAATTGAATAAGAAACATTTCTATTTATATTCTTACTTATGTGCAACTGTATTTAATGTTCCCTCATTTTGAGGATTGGCCAATAAACCTTTTTTTCCCTTTTGTCATTGATTGTTCTTAAATTTAAGACAATGCCCAGTGGCAGATGTGCCTAGCAACCATCCTTCGTCTAGTTCATGCGACTTTTTAATGTCAATTATAAAGAAAATTACCTTTGGCTTCAGAAGTTTATTTTAATCTCTTCTGAGAAAATTGGAAGCTCTTTAATGTCCAGAGCAGCATAAACAGAAATTGGAAGGCACAGACTGAACGGAAGCACTTTTTTTAAAAAGTAAAGAAAAGTTATGCGATTGCTAATAAATTGAGTCGGGAAAAAAAACAGAGGTCTCTCAATCAGCTTCCAAGGTGCCATTAAGATGGGCTAGTAAGATAATTCCATATAAATAAGACAGGAGTCCTTGACTCTGTATGTATGTATGTATGTATGCATGTATGTATGTATTTGAGACAGAATCTCACTTTGTTGCCCATGCTGGAGTGCAGTGGTGTGATCTCCTCCTGGGTTCAAGCAATTCTCCTACCTCAGCCTCCCAAGCAGCTGGGATTACAGGCACCCACCACCACATCCAGCTAATTTTTGTACTTTTGGTAGAGATGGCCTGTTATAAATGAGAATTTTTCAATTTAAGGAGGCCACCTGTCCTGGGCGGTATTTTCTAAATGCCTGGCGTAGGTGATATCGTGTGAACAAGTGTAGTTCAGGAAACAGAAGTTATGAGTTTGAAGGCTGTGACAGAGGAAGGCCAGGAGAGAAGTGAGAACAGAATGTGCTCGCCCTGGGCCTCCAACTGCTGCCAGCAGCTTCGGTCAGCTG
Organism: Cacajao melanocephalus; assembly: GCA_963573385.1. Lineage (NCBI taxonomy): Eukaryota > Metazoa > Chordata > Mammalia > Primates > Pitheciidae > Cacajao > Cacajao melanocephalus. The sequence continues at coordinate 17,998 of CAUYLG010055881.1, read as the reverse complement.
GTCTGGGGCTTTTCCTCAGATCTACCTCCTAAAACAGAAATGTGACTGAGCATGGGCCTGTCCTCAGGATGCAGCCCCCATCCTTGGCACAGCTGAGAGAGGACATTCCGAGCTGCTCTGGGGTTGGGCTCTATTCCACTCATCCTCCCATCTCCTTCGTCACTGGTACCCTGTATTGCAAATTGTGGGTCCTCAGCAAGTGTGCTGAACTGAGGGGTGAGAACAATGTTTCCATCCCATATCATCAAGAAGGGAACCTGGCATGCCTCTATCCTTTTAAGAGACAGGGCAAGAATCAGACCTGAGGGACAGCATCATTTCCTTGCAGCTCAGGATGCACTTAAGTGTCATGTAGTGGGGTTTTTTTTTTGCCCAGGTTTGCCTCAAATTCCTGGACTCAAGTCGTCCACCCACCTCGGCCTTCCAAGTGCTGGGATTACGGGCGTGTGCCACCACGCCCAGCTGAGTCCTAGCCTTTGATTTTTACAGTGTTCAACAGGAGTCGGTCATTTCTAGCTTTCACTTTGTCCCATAAAAATATTTTACTGAAAATGGCAAGCCGTGGCAGTTTGCAGTTTTTCTAAGCTTAGGGCTGCAGCTCCACACCCAACTGCAGCTCCGGTTTCTGATTTGATTCTTAGAGATAGGAGTGCAGTTTTTCAATCATGTACATCATAATTAGCAGGAAGGCATTCAGTCTTGAACACAGGGACCAAAAAGAGCCTGAGATTGTAGCTCGGGAGTTGCAAATATTTGTTTTTGATTCTGACTTTAATTCTTAAAAATGTTTTCTCACAAAGACAGTGGTGTGATGGAGCAGGTCCCTCAGTTAACACAAGCACACACCCTTTTTCTATAGGCTTCTAGTTTGTTTTCTTGGTTGATTATGCCAGCTCTTATAAAAATATTATGCTCCCAGGCAAAGGGCCATTTCTGTTGGAATTGTTGAGAAGATTCTTGGCTTAATTCTTGATCCAACGCTGCTCAGCTTGGCCAAGACTAGACTTGACAAGTTTGCTCTGAATTGCCTCATGCTGCTGTGTGGGGTTTGAAGTCGTTGGCTTTCCAGTGATTTCTGGGCCAGACCAACAAAACAGTGCCTGGGAAAGAGAGATGACAGGCCGTGATAAATCCCAAACTGCGTAATACTGGAATGTACTGGGTTGGCCGTGTAGATGGCAACACTAAAATTGAGTCCTTATGTGCCACAGTTGTAAACTCATTCAGATAGGTCCTAGGTCTGTGAATGTGTGTTGCTGAATCCTAGACTCTGGGTGGAATCGAAAGCTGAAAAACATGAAATTTCCCCTCTGTCCTCTGCATCTTATTCAGAAAGTCATTTCCTAGCTATTTCAAGTTTTGATCAAAACAGACATGCAGTAGAAGCCCAATCTGAAACACTGGTAGTTTACACCACGTATTTGCTTGCATGTGTCTTAAGTGGTTAAGTTCCAGAATTTTGTCTCTTTGATAATGTATGAAGAAGTCTAGTGATAGTGCCAAAAATCTCAGGAGTACAATAGGCAATAGAATATAGCAAAATAGTTATATTTCATCCATTTTAAAGTAAATTCTTAATCATTTTTAAGTATATTCAGTAACACCCCTCCACCCCCACCTTCCTTCATTTGAAGTTTTCACTTATTCACTCATTAATAATCCATCAGTCTTTGGTGTCTGTGACATGAGTATGTACAGAAGGCACTGCGGTGTCCATCGCTATGAGTAATATAGAAATGTCCAAAGGTGTGAGCTTTATGTGTGGAAACCACAGGACCATACCCAGAGCAGCTGGAGGTGCCTTGGGCTGCTTAAGGGTGGTGTATGGAGGGAAGGCTAGGCTGCAGGCACAGTGGTCCTGAGGCGACCCTCTAGCCGCAGGAGAGATGGAGAGATGCCAGCCATGGGTGCTGTGCACTTGCTTGAGACTAGGATGGGGAGACCACATTTCAGGCGCAGGGAGAGGAGGAGGAGGCAAGTTCCGGGGGTGGGAAGGTCTGGGGGAAAGGGGAAGGAGGTCAGGGAGGGATAAGTTGGCCAGATCGGCTGGAGCTTGGGATTCAGCCAGGAGAGAGCCTGAGTCCCAGGCCAGACCACAGGGCTGTGCCCAGCACTGGATGCAGAGTCTGGACTTGATTCTGAGTGTGCAGTGAGGACTCAGGGAGGCTGGTGAGCGGGATGGTGACAACCAGGCAGGATTTTAGGAAGATTTCTCTGGTTTTGACAGATTCCCTGGATGTGACCGGAGTGTGGAGAGGCCAGTTCCGAAGCCCTGGAGGTTGTTCAGGAGTGGCAGCAAAAGGGAAGGGAGATGAGAGAGGTTGCAAAGCAGAAACCAGCTGGCCTGGGGTGCGGGAGAACTTGAAGGCAGCAGTGGGAACTGGGAGCTGCCCCTGGCGTGGGGCGAAGGCTGACGCTGATGTTGCCTGTTGACCTGCAGGTGATGACCAGCTTGCGGGGGCCATTCCGGACAGGCAGCTGCGTGGGGCGAGAGTCCCAGTGTGGCAGGGCTGTGCCTGTCCCTTGCAGGTCCTCGTAAAGTGACACCTAACACTGTCCCAGCCCACACAGAGCCTCGCCCAGTAGTCAGGGCGAGGTGAGTGGAAGCAAGAAGAAGAGCTGGCGACGGGACTTGGGAGAGCGAGAGCACAGCAGGCAGCTGGCCCCGACGTCAGCTCTGACGTCAGCCCCGAGCAGCGTCCCAGAGCAGCGTGCAGCCTGGGCGGCGCAGGCATCAGGAGGCCAGAGGAGGACGTTAGCTCAGATGACTGGGGCTTCCTAGCAGCGTTTGAGAGGACAGGTTCTGTGAGGCTGTGGGTTCCAAGTAATGTCATGGAGGAGGCAACAGAGAGGCTTGAAAATAAATGGCGGGGAGGCACAAAGAAGCCAGACCTGGCAGCAGCAGAGGTGTGGGGCTTCATGAAAGGGGACCCAGGAACGTGCCTGCCACATGAACACTGGAACAAAGATGCACCCTGAGGCAGCATGCAGCGAGGAATTCAAACGCAGGTGCATGGGCTGGATCCCACAGGGCCTGAGTTCTCTGTTCCAGGAGCGTCTTTGTCAATGATTTGGGGTGTCCATGCGCTCTCCTGGTGGAAGGTGTTACAAGCCAGGTTGGAGAGGCTAACCACTCAGGTGCTAACGTCAGAGCTCTAGAATTTGGTCCCTGCCACTTAGCTGCATGGCCTTGGGAGTTATTTACTCCTTGCACTTTGGTTTTCTCGTTAAACCAGACTCCAGACACTCACCACCTACTTTGTTCTGGGAACCAGCTGGGGTGGTGCACACAGTGCCCGGTGCAGTGCCCAGCACACAGTGCCCGGTGCAGTACCCAGCACACAGTGGGCGCTCAGTGAACAGCAGCTGCTGTGATTTAACAGACTAAATTCTTTGATGCCACCCAAATATATAGTCTGGAGTGATTGTAGGTATAACGCGCAGAGGAGGTGATACAGACTTGGGGTTGAATTAGGATGGGACGAAGGGTTTAGGTCTGGAGCATTACATGTGGGAGGATGAGCAAGGAGTGGTCAGGATTGACAGGACCCACCTCAAGAGCCTTAGAGGCGGCTTCTAGGCAGAGAAGAAAAGCTCGGATCAGTATGAGTCCAGACCGGGGCCCATCCGGCGCCTTCTGTGCAGGGCCAGGTAGGAAAGAATTATCTCAGGCTTAGCAGGCTAGAAGCTCTCTGTCATAGCTACTCAGCTTTGATGCTGTCTGAGTAAACAAATGGGCGTGGCTGTGTTCCAATAAAACTTTATTTACAAAAACAGATAATGGGCCAGGTTTGGCACATGGAGGCATGCTGACTATGGACACCTTGAAAATCCCGTGTGGCAGATGTGAGCCAAGTGGCAACGTGGAATGCCCCATGGTTGAGGGGTGGGGACACGGCAGCACGGAGGTCCTGTGGGTCAGGGTGTGGCCCAGTGTGGCGTGGGCAGCACGGAGGTCCTGTGGGTCTGGGTGTTGCGTGGGCCCGGTGTGGCTGTGGTGTCTGGGGCCTGAGCTGCAGGGCTGCAGTGGAAGGGAGGGGAAAGAAGCTCAGAGTGTATTCTGACGGTAAAACTGGCCTGTAAGTGACAAACTGACGTCACTTCACAAGTACATGGAGACAAGCTGTCCTTGGAGCAGTGTCCATGCAAGCCTGGCCGGAGGGAGCTCCCAGCCTCAGCCGCAGACCCCGATCTCGGGGTTGCTCTCACCCGTTGTTCCCAGCATGGGCAGTGATGTGGCACCACAGAAAATTCTGTGGAGTGACGCCGCTCACTGGCAAAGTCCAACAGGGCAAGGAGTGAGTTTCACCCAGTCTTTATCCACAAGTGTGCTTTTAGTGCGGTATTAACACATGGTGAGCAATGAAATTGCCTAGAGGGTTTAATCTCTGACGGATTATTCTCATACCTGCACTTGTCTGATCATCTTGTGAATCAGCGTTAACCAACCTGGGACCTCAAGAAAGAGAGGACCCACGTGAGTACAAACACGTGGAGTATTTCCAGAGATCCGTGAGTCCTGTGAGACTTTTCCAAGTTGTGTTTTCATTGCGATGAAAATTTTTAAAGGTAAACACCTCACTGTTACAAAGGTCACTGCCACTTCTGTAACATTAATTTGCAATTGAAAGGTATTTTCTTATAAGAATTCCCCTTTTTCAAGTTCTTGTTTCTCAAGCTGGAATTTTCTTGAACATCTAAGAATCCTTTCAGAAGATCCCTAGATTACCCAGGTGTGAGCTAAGAGGAGTTCAGCATTGGATGGAAGCGTAACTCTGGCTCTCGCAGGCCGTGGGCTCTGGTGGGACACGCGTGGTCCAGGCAGCAGGTACCTCCGGCGGGACACATGTGGTCCAGGCAGCGGGTATAGGCGTCTCTTGGTCGATGTGTCTGTGCTCACGGGGAGGCCTGGTTGGGGAATCGGGTAGCAGTTTGGGACCAGAGCTTAAAACAGAGGAGAGACTGCAGAAAGTAATGACAGTTCTGATGTGCAGGTGGTTCAGAATGAGGCAGCCCAAGGCCCACAGTCTGCCCTTGAGGACTCGGTGATCCCCATGTCCAGGCAGCAGGGAGAGGACATGCTGGCTGACCGGATGGGGTGGGGAAGCCCGGGGCATCAGGTGCCGTGGAAATAAAGCTGTTCGCCTGAGTTGAATGGCACTTTTGAGTTCCCAGAAGCTCTTCTCAGTGGCAGGCTCCCTCTCTTTCACCTCTGCTCTTCTGAGGCACCAGTTGAAGGGTTTGAGGGGTCAAATCAAGGTATAGGACTCCTGGAAACACGGCCCCTGGCTCCAGAGTGTGCATGCAGGGGCTTCTTCCTTGTCCTAGCTGTCAGAGAACACCTGTAAATAAATGCTGCATTGTTTTTGCCAGAAAATCCTGTGACACCCCCTCCTGCCTTCCCCCGGGAGGGCTGAGAGCTGGTCCAGGTGTGGCGCTTACGGTCCACAGACCTGCCTGCCTGCTGCATGACAGCCTCCCAGGGGGTTGTATTGATTTTTGAAGAGGAGGAAAAAGGCATACAAAATTGGACTCGCCAGCCTACTTTGAGTAGAAGTTGGTGCCTCCTAAAGGGAATCTTAACTGGCAAGCTCCGCAGCTAAAATGTTTTCTCCCCGTTCCCTGCTCAGAACTCTCCAGCCCCCCGTTTTCCCAACCCCAGTTACTTCTCCCTCCTACTTTGGAACATAATTGGATTCTTCGCTGGGTAGAGTTTTGCTTGGAAGACCTGAGGGTGTAGCTGAACTAAGTTTGAGCATCCTGGAAGGAAGACAGAAGACGCCAGGAGACCCGCCAGCTCAGAGGAGAAGGGAGGGGGGCAGCATCTGAACTCTGGCCTCCAGAATGATCTCATCCCTTCAGTTGAAAATCCTGATTTTCAGTGCCAGTGACGATCCTTGTTGAAAAAGTACAAATGTTTTCTGCTGCTTGTAATCTACTTCTTGCAAATATTAGTACTCTGGAAAAAAGATTTATTTTAATAATGTGAGTTTTAGGTTTTTTCCTTGTAGTTAATGTTGTTTTATTACTCTGTGTCCTTGCCAGAAAGCATGTTTTAAGAGTTTCAATTCAAAATTAAATATGACCTCAGTGTTTTAAAATACAATTATATTAACTGTCCATTTAATAGTTGCTGAAGATTTTTTTGGCCACTGATGGATAGTCAATATACTTGTCTGAGATTAAACGCAGTATTCTCAACTCTGCTCTGCAGCTAGCATGTTCCAGCTGCAGCATCAACGGGAAAACAAGGGCTTCTATGAAGTGAGCTGGAGAAAGTTGTTCCTGGATAAAATGGCAATGCTCTCTTACAGCTGTGCTTTTCTTTTAAAAACTCCACTGTGTTTGATAATAGGGAACTATCTGTTAGTTATTTAGAAGTGTACAAACCAATTTACAAGACAGGTAATTTAGTGGCAGGATTATTTATTAATGAGCCCAGTATACAAGTTAATGAGACTGAGCCTCATGGAGGTCAATTCTCATATAATCCATACCTTTTGGAAAGAAAAGCATTGTCTTCAGAACACTCGGTTATTATGGTTAAATTTAAATTATGATATACTCACTTGCTAAGATGAAAAATAATTTTTTTGGAATTGCGTGATAACGGAGTTAGTCTGTAAACTGTGTGGAGATGAATTGCGTCAGTTAGGGGTAGGTACGTCTTAACCCTGTTAGTACCAAAAGTATTATTTCTCATTGCTTGGGCTCACGGGAGAAAGCAAGCCTGTTCCTTAGCAGAGACGACAAATCAGAAACCACTGCCTGCCTGGGAAATGGAACAGTTGTGTTGGCGAGGAGCTCAGAGGACGGCGTGGCTTCCCAAGCTCTGGCACAGCCTGCAGGCCTTATCAGGTGCTCGGCGTCTGGGGTGCTCTGCCCTTTGCACTCTAGTTGATGGGGGAGGGACAGGCTGTTCCATATGACAGCATGTGGGCTTATCATGATTAGGAGTGACCATTGGCTTCTGTTTCCCAGGAGTGGCCTTATCCTCATGGTCCTACGGTATATTGCTAGTAGTGAGAAGGCATGCCTACAGAGAAGGCCTCCTGGTGTCTGCTGCATGTCACTGGGGGAGGCAAGGTTCTCCTCACTGGGACCTCTTCACACCCCTTTATTAATGACCCCCTGGCTCCTCCCCAAAGGCCCAGAAGCCTAGAGGAGAAATGAGGGCACAACCTAGATGCCTTAGTGTGACAAGTGTAGCTGCTGGAACTCAGAAGACTATTTACAATTACAGCATGAAGATGGGGCTTGAAGGATTTTCTGCTTCGTTTCATTTGTTCTCTTGTTCTGTCTCATCATGAAGTTGATTGCCTTATATCAGGGGTGGGGAACGGAACAGACACAGAGGAGAACCCGCTAAGTTCTGTGTCTTAAAACCTGCAGCATTGCCAGGTTCTGACAGCAGAGTCCTATCAAAGTAAGCAAAATTGTAAGTGACACCCATTTCCTGGGCTTTCACATACTTCGTTATTCTGCAGTCTACTACAAAATCTGAAAAGCCAGAGTGGTGTAGCTTTTACTGTTTAGAAAACCTTTGTGAGTTTTTCTTTGCCCTAGGGAATGGTTTTCAGCAAACTATTCATTGGAAAAATGAAATCTGAAATGTAGGTGTTTTTTCAATGCACGTGCTACAGAGGCGCCTCAGCACCCTTGTATCTTGTTTACCCATTTGCTCAGTGGGCAGGGATTGAGCTCTGGGAATGTGTTGGGTAGGAGCCCAGGGCTGGAGGCAGAGTCGGGACCAGCCCCAGGACGGTACATGGCTGTTTGTCCCAGGGCTCACGGGAGCAGCCCTCCTGGGGAGCTCTCTGTTGGACTTCTTCATGCAGCCCAGTCCACACCTTATCTGTGCGTCTGTCAAGCCACCGAACGCAGCCCGAATCGCTCCAGGCCTTGCCTCTGGAGGCTTGACAGTAGGGGAGACAGCAGGCCAGGGGCATTCCGGGACCGAGGCCTCCTGCCTGTGTGGAATACTGATGTGTGCTGGGTGGACGGGTCATGGATGTGTTTAAATGTAAATCTGACCTTCCTTTAAGAGCAGTTGGGCAGCTGTCTGGGAGCTTGAGACTCTATGATATGGACACCTAGTCTCTCTTTCTGGAAGCTTCCAGAGTATAACAGAAAGTAGGTGGGATACTCACATTCCCATTGTCTTTGAATGATGGGGCCCTGGGCCTGGATTGTAGTCCTGTGGATTAGGGAAGAGTTCATAGAAGTAACCTTAGAGTAAAAGAGAATAAATCCAAACGCTATTACATGTAGAACATATGCCGTCGAGTGCATAGCATGTGGGCATGTGGACTTGTCATGACTAGGCGTGACCACAGGCTTCCATTTCAAAGAGGAGAGCCGGAGTGCATCAGTTCCAAGGAGGTGCTCCAGACCCAGGTCTTCGGAGTCAGGCTTTCATTCCATTCCTGGGTCTATCCCTTACGCGTTTGCTAGGTCGTTATTACATAACCTTGGAACCTCAGTTTCCTATCTGAGTAGTAGAGATAATAATATCTCCCCCAAGGGTCTTTGGGAGGAATAAATAGAACAGCTTGTAATGACATGCCCGGCACATGTTAGACACTCAATGAATAGCAGCTGTGCGGTGTTGTGCCAGACGTACCTCGAGCTGTTTTCCTAGAGTGGGTTGATCCTCACCTGGGTTCATGTTCCCCTGCCCAAGATGCAATATTGTGTAATGGAGATGTGATGTCCAGGCGCCATGCCACCTGGGACTTCTGGAGTTGGCCGCCTTGCCTGCGGCTGACCTCGGCTATGCTCCGGAGAGAGTGGGGCTATGAAATTGCATGACACAAAGTCAGTAATCTTGCAACTGTCTTGTCTACTGTCACCAGTGGTTCAGTTCTTCTCTGCCCCTAAACTGTCATGTCCCAGAGCAGGCTTTGGCTTGAGACACAGGTGCTTTTCTTAGGTGTCCTTGGAAAACTCCGGTGGCCCCAATCGATCAGGAGCCTGCAGTGGCCACCTGCACTGTTGTCTTCTCTTGTGGATGTGGACATTGACTGTCCATGTCTGGCCTGTGCAGGAAGGAGTGACTTCTCACGTGCTCTCTGCAGAGCCTACGGGGGCACCCACCCTCCACCGGGCAGGGCCGGGCCAGGACAGAGGCTTGGAGGGGATCAGAAGGGGAAACTGCAAGGTGTGCAGGCTGGCCCAGTAGAGACAGACCAGAATGCAGAGGATGCTCAGGGCAGGTGGCTGCTCTGGGCTGTGTGCATCATAGCGTTAGCGCAACAGACATGAGCGGTCGACCAGATGCCCCATTTGAAGCCTACGTCCAGACATGCGGGTGTTGATCTCTGCTTATAGATTGATATGGCTCCTTCTCTAGGGTTGGGAAAGAGAACTGTTGAATAATGCACAGTTGCTTAGCCTCAAAGACCCTTTGAGAAATAGGTACCCTTGTGGAAGTCCCAACAATTTGTTTAGACTATTTAAAAGTTGTATCTTTACAGATGTGTAAGCGCTTTATTTATAAGAAACTAAATTAAGCTGGAAAAGAATGTACCTCTCATGTGTGTGTAAAACATTAAAAAGCAGGCGCCTTCGTGGTGGAAAGCATGTGCAACACAGACATAAGGCTATTTGAACTCTTTATTTGCCACATTTACAATATTAATAATAGCGTTTCTAGAAGTTGTCACATCAAGTAAAAGATCTTCATTCCAGGCTGTCTTTGGGGGCCAAATTGAGACTGGATGCATGCATTTAATAAATTGTAGTCTCGCGTAGTCATTTTTGTAAATAATTAGTTTCAGTGAAAGAATAAGTTAGCATATTGTATGCATCTAATGTTGCAAATGTACATACAGCAAACTTTGCTATTAATCAACAGTCAGGCACCGCAAGTGGGGTCTCATACATAATGAATTGTGCTTAAGCCTCATGGGCTTCTTGATAGAAAAATAAAAGAAAACACAAGTGCAGTAAGCTTTTGAATAAAATTTAACTAGATTGCTCTGCATCCTGTAATTGTTTTGGAATCTTTAGGGACCTGATCATTCATCTATAGTTTTGGGGTGTTTTTATCTTCATCTGTCAAATAGTAGACTTTTAATGATATGTTAAAATGTTGATAAAATACAATTTTCCTTTTAACGATTTGAACATTTAGGGGGAAAGTAAATAGGCTTTTTAAGGCTTTCTGGTCTGCCAAGTAGACTATTTAGATTGTCTTTAAAAAATATTTTTATTTCATGTATTTTTAAGAATCTATTATTTAAAAAAAGAAAAAAATATATAGTCCTTATGGGGAAGAGTTGAAAATTTACATGAAGTTTTCTCTGTATTTTTGGTGGGTGTTTTAAAATACTATAGTAAATACCTTTGTGGTCTTGTTTGCGATCTGATATTAACTTGAGCCCCAGATACTGAGGGCATAGGATGCCCATTAAAAATTGATGTCCAATGTTAGCAAGATACCTACGGCCACCCAGAAGGTAACTTGGAACCTAATTTCATTTTAAATGGCCTCTTCCTCCTCCTCACATTGCTGACCTTGGTACACGAACCCTTTGGTGCCTGTGATGGCATCATCAACATAGGATTCGCTCTGGGATGGGGTTAAAGACGTAAAAGCAAGAGTGGGATTTATGTCCATCTTTCTCATGAACCACGCAGGAAAAGTGCAGGGACGATTTGCTGCCTTGAGGACCAGAGGTCCTCGCAGCCCTCCTGTAGGGACTCAGGGAACGCTGCCTTCTCCAGGAAGACCTCCTGTTTACTTCTAGGAAGGGGCTGTGCTCACCACTTATTTCCCTGTCTTATATGACGTCGTTTTGTACAGAAAGCATCTTTAAATTAGGTCCTAAAACCAAACACGTAAAAGTGAATCAGTAGACTCACCTGTGATGAATGGGAGACCCTCTTGTACCAGAAAGTTTAAGAGAGCTATATATTACTCATACCTATCACTGTTTATTACATAAACTGAAGTGTATTGCTGATGTTCCATGTGTGTTTATTCACTTTTTCCTTTCACAGTTGAGCACATCTCATTCTTGGGGTTGCATGAGAAATCACTGAGGTAGCACATGAATCACTGCACTGTGTGCTGTCTGTAGCACCTGAATCACTGCGGACTGCCTGCAGTGCTCCGTCAGTGCCATCGTCATCAGCAGCAGCAGCAATGGCAGCTCAAGTCCAGCGAGGCCGCAGTTGTGTCTGTCATGAACCCTTCAGAATGCCATTTGCTTTTTATCTTTGCCGCAGTTGCACTGTTGAGATCCATGTTGATTGCTAACGTCTGCACTTTATTTTTCCTGTTTCTACTCAGTTTGCTAAATAACTATAGAATATTCAAACAAATGCATGCACTTTGTCCAACACACATGGTCATAGTTCCCAAACAGCTGTCAGCCACCAGGCAGAGCCACGGAGCAGTGGCTGTCATGTTCCTTCCGAGCCTCCCTCCTCGGGGCCTCCATGGAGCTTGGGGGCCATTGGAAGGCGGAAGTGGTGTTTCTGATGTTGACCTGTGTGTTTGACCTTCACCTTGCCTTCCTGCACAGTCGGCTGTCAGCTCCAGAGGAAGGCACAGCCCTGAGTCAGTATTCTCACCACTAACCACATGCATTTCAGGTCCTCACTAAATGCTTGAATGGAATTAAACCACTGCATTTGGCTGAAATACAGAGTCAAAGGTTTTATTCAGCCTCCCATTTAAAATAAAATGATCTTTATTAAGAGCAGGTAGCATAGTTTATTTCTTGACTTCAGTCTTAACCTCTGAGCTTCCTGCTATAAATAAATGCAGGACAAATCCATCAAACACAAGAAACTCTGCTAGAGATCTTCTAAACGGGACATAATTGTGCATGTTCCAGTGATACTGAGCAAGAGTGTCCAAGAGGATGGGTACTCTTTGGCTGCAGGCATGTTCCTGCGTGAGCCCAGGAGTCTGCGGCTCTGCCCTTGAGTCCCGAGGCCTCCCCCACCCTCCACACCAGGTTCTGGAAGCCAGAGGAGGTGAGTTGCTCACTAGCTGGGAAATGTTGCTTGTCACCTGAGTGTCTAAAGTGCCGTGTGTGGCGAGGGCACTAAAAGCTTTTCATGTATCCATGGGTTTCCGTGCAGCCTCCTTCACAGCCTTGTGGAAGCCTTGCATCCTTGAATCCTCTGAAACCTTGCCAGATTCTAGAGGAACGCAGAGAAGCACATGTCTTTGGAATGAACTCTTTTCTTGCGAGACCCTCTGGTGTCATCAGGTAGCATTCCCAAACCGTGAGACGAAAATGTCATCCGTGGAGAGAGAAGATGGGTGTTTGGGGTGACAGGAGAGGCACTGGGCACACAGCATTCCCATCTGGAGTGTCTCGTGGTCAGCCCCACGGTGCCAATGAGATGTGAGTAACTTATACAGGACTCTTGGCCGGTTTTCTTACATCAAATAGGATTCAAGCCAAGCACATCACATGTTAATGTCTCTGGGGAGTAGAATTCATTCAGAAATGAGCATTTAGTGATTCTCTACTGCCAGTGGAATCTTAAGGCACCTGAAAATTTGAATTCCCAAATCTCCCAGTTAGCTGGTCGAGTTTTAGTGTTGAGCACATCTGTAACCTGGAAAGAGCCTGGAAGCCGTGGTCCCAGGAACATTCACTCTTTCTGCTTTCCACCTTCCTCATGCCGAGCTGGGCTGACATCAAGACTCAACAAGGCGCTGATCTTGGGCAGAGCTTCCCACAGGGGCCTGGTCGGCCCAGCCCGTGCCCTCCCTCTGAGCCACGGTCCTGGGGCACTTGCTTTCTCTACCCTTTGGGGCCAGGAGGGATTCCCACACAGGTGAAGGAAACCCGTGTCCAGCAGGGGCCATTTCACTTAAACTTGCTTTCTTCACCCCCTGCTTCGCTGCATCCCAGGTAGGTCACTGCCACTCATCCTTCATGTTGTTGATAATATCAGTGTCTGGAAAGGAAGCTTCCTGCAGGTAGGGAGCGCAGTTTTCCCTGGAATCGTTTCTGTGCTCACATTATGAGTTTGTGCTGGAACATTCCAACCACTTTTCTTGGCCCTGGTTTGAGTTGAAGGGAAGGAGATTTAAATCAAAACAAATCTGCAAAACATTTCATCACTGGGACATTGTTTTTCCAAGCCGGGGAAGGGGAATGGATCAGGGCGGCTTCCCACAGGTGGCAACTCTGGGAGAATGTTACTGGGAACTTCCAGTGTGCCACAGCTCCAGAAGCTTCTCCCAGGGCAGATCAGTGTGGTCCGGTTTGATTTTAAGGAACCCCTGGCATTGCCAACAGTTGTGTTTTTCTTGAGGAGATCCTTGAACCAGGCCCGCGTGGCTCCAGCTTTGCTGTTTTAGGGTGCCCGACGCCCTCCGTTGTCACGTGTCCACATACCCAGCAGAGCTTGGTTTCTTTTTCACCCACCAGCCACCATCCACTCATGCCAAGTCAAAGAAAGTAAAAGCCACTCATGTCATGATACTTGCCTCGGGATTATTCTGTGGGTGACACGTGATGGTCTGGGGGAGGTGTGACTCTGGTGTGCTCCAGGCATTTCCCCACCAACGCTGGGCAAGGGTCTTGTCTCCTGGAGGCTTCAAGGGATGGGATAGGAAGGGGCCAAGGTTCCAGGTGAGGGTCTTGTCTCCTGCACTGGCTCCGGATGGTGTCATGAGCTGGGGTCCGTGGCAGCACCTGGGGCTGCAGGATTTTGGCTCCTGAGCAAAGGTGCTCCCCAGGCAAGGATGGGGCAGACCACAGGCGCCGGCATTTCAGTAGTGGGTGAGCCGCAGGGCCCCCAGGGGAGACTGCGATGTGGGATTTTCATGAGCGTGGGCCACGGAGCCCGTAATTGTTGGCTTTTCAGAGTTCGCCAGCGGAGAAGCCTGAGAAACTCCCCCATGATAAGCGCCGCCGTGAGAGGCCATCACCCCCAGCTCTTCCAGGGACGAGCGCGGCGGGGATGGAGGAGAGGGCAGGGCGGGAGAATAAATTTCATTTTACTGTAGAAATGGAAATTTGTGTCATGGCTTTAAAAATCTGGTTTTATGTGTGTGTTTAATGCCATTCATTTTAAATGTACTATCATAAATCCTTGCTTCAGAATCAAAGCTGTTTAATTACATTTCACCCATGAATAGTTATCTAATGCCAATAGAGAAAGAGTTAAAAAGGAGAACTACAGAGTAAATCAGAGGTTGAGATCTTTAGCACAAGCATAAAAAATCAATTTAAGATGAATTTTACTACTATAAAAATTCTTCAAATATCCTTTTAAGAGTGGGAAATGCTAGGAAAGCCAGCTCACATTTCAATTCCCTCGGCAGCGTGAGAGAAGGACGCCCGCGTGGGCAGACCCTGAGAGTGCGGAGCACACCCCATTCTGCTCAAGGGTGCTGAGGAAGGCCTCCTAACTCTGGAGTCTGAGCAGTTGCTGCGGGGCACAGAAGCTCCCAGCTCACGTGGTAGAATGCCCCCTCTTCCACAGAGTACACGCGCTTCCCTGAGAAACCCCATCTGCGGGTGTGATGGCCGGCCAGACCCCACTAGTCCTGAAGACTTTGAGGCAGTCTGGAAGCACCCTGACCTTGCGGTACTCGCCTTGCCAACCAATCCCATGTCCCAGTCTTACCCAGAGGCCCTGCAACTCCCCCACCAGTGAAGTGGCAACCCCTGTGGTCCACCCATCCTCTCCAGGGGAGCACTTTTGCTTGGGAGCCCAAATCCTGCAGCCCCAGGTGCCACCATGGACACCAGCTCATGATGACAGCTAGAGTTGGTGCAGGAGACAAGACCCTCACCCAGCACCTTAGCCCCTTCCTATGCCATCCCTCAAACCCTGCAGGAGATGCCGGTTCAGCTCCTGCTGCAGAAGGTGGCAGGCGCAGGTGGCTTGGTCTGGGGTCTTGTTTCCCCGGTTGACGGTCGGGACCCATGGACCCCATCATGCTTGCTCTTCCTGTCTGGGCAGTGGTGGCCGACAGCAGCCGGCTCTGTGTCACTCGGGAGGGAGCTGGAGCCAACCCTCGCTGCATGCCTCTTCCACCCCTCTGTTCTGCTGCCTCCCCTGGGGAGCAGGACAGCAAAACGCGTTACATATTTCTCCATCTTTCTTCTTCAGTATCACCAGTACACTGTTTATTTGGTTAGCAAGGAGCAGAGCAAGAATAGAATGACGGAAGATGTGTCTCTGAAACTGAATAATATTCAAGCCAAGCAGAAGTTCTTCTTTCCATGGTCAGACCTCACTAACTGGGAAGGAAATGGGGGCAGTGAGAAGATAGCACTTCCATCCCCCAAGGAAACTCTGAGAGAGGCCATTTCGTTGTCCTGCTCAGCAGGCCCATTCTCTGCCTGCAGAGTGAGCCCAGCTTCCCCCAGGCGTCTTTGTGACGGGGCCCACAGGGTTTCCAGGCAGTGACTTGGGCTGTGGGGCCTCAGCCTGTGTATTCAGGGCACTGGGCTGAACGAGGGCCCTGTCTGCGTGAGTTCCCTCGGGCAGGGATCTGGCTGGGGCGGCAGCTTGGAGAAGGCCGGGGCCTGCTCTGTCTGGCCGCAGTGTCCACAGATCAGCCAACTTTAGCTGGCTCTGCTGGGCTTGGTTCTCAGGCCTCACTGCTGGTCTCAGTTGTCCGTGGCTGCCAGTCATCCTAGTGAGCTTCCTTCTTTTTTCCTTCATTCTCTGGCTCATTCCTTAAAGCCGTTAGTATTCCTGTGCTTGGAAACCTCTGACCACCTTCCTGCTCCATCATGAAAATCAGGGTACGGGGCCCTGTGTGCATCTCACCCAAAGAGGTCTATTTTTAGAAACACCTGCGGATCTCAGTAGAGACTTTTACACCCACAAAACGCTCCAGCCCAGAGACCCAGCCTCCAGCACAGGACAGTGTGTGAGACCCGGCCCAAGGTCTTCCATTGCCAACTGCTGTCGGATGACGTGCACATTTCTGCACCTGCAGGACCTCAAAGTGAAGTAACCCTGGACACACCCTTCACTGGGTCCCTTTCCCCAGCTTCTCCCCCAGCAATGGGAGGCAAGCACAGCTGCACACGGGAGTAACAACGTGGGTGCAATTCTGCGCCTCTCCTTAGCATCCCCTTAGCATCTCGCTGCCGCCCCGTGGGCTCGCCATGGCGTCACCACGCACTGTAGATGTTGCAGGCACAGGCCCAGGACCGCGTGTGCCCCTGGGCATGTCTGCTGTGTTCTGGAGAAATGGAAATGCCACCACAGGCATTGACTCAGGCAAAGCTCCAGAATTTAACCCAGCTTCGCCATTGTTGATTGTCTCTTGTTAAAATGTGAGTATCGCGGATGGAATGCAAAAGAGGTTCCTGCCGCTGAGGCGCTGCTTTCTTTTCGGAGTGGAAGTGCCAGGCTATTTCCACCCACGGTACACTTTAAGCCGAAGTAATTTGTATCATCTTTAACACAAACCCAGTACGCAAAAGGCTGTGTTTGTTTAACTAGATGTGTAAGTGGTGGTTATCTTTTATTTCCGCTTTCACTGCATAAGAAAGTAAACCTTTTTTAACTATAAGGAAGGTGTTCAGCTTCCTTTTATCTCTTGCCTCATTATGTACTTTTGACTTTCTTCAGATTTGTGCAAGGTTGGTTTTTACCTCACAGGGAAAGTGAGAACTAATCGCTCTGGAGGTGATTTGAGCTGTTCGTGTGAAGGTGTTTGAAGAAGTCATGACTACGTCTTCTTTCCTAAAACAGCCTCCAACTCTGATACAAAGTGAAATGCTGGTCTTTGCAGCCCTGGGGCCATGGTCCTCCCAGACACCAGCAATGGCAACAGGCCCATCCACACGGGGCCAGGGTGACAGGTCCCCATCCTCACAAGGCACGGGAGACAGGCCCTCATCCACACAGTGCCGGGGAGACAAGCCGAACCTACACTGGGCCAGGGCAACAGCCCCGTCTGCACAGGGCTGGGTTTGGAACTGAGAGTCATCCTGGACCCCAGCTTCGTGGTTCTACCCCAGATCTTCCCCACACCATTGCCATGTTTTTGCTGCTGCAGTCCTGCTTGGGGGCAGCTGTGGTACCTTCTGGCTTCTGGCCAGGGGCCCACCACCCCCACCAATCACACTATGGGACCAAGCGGCCCTTCCCTTCCCAACGTGCACAGCCCTTGCCCACCTTCCTGTGAGTGTCAGTCCCCTAGGCCTTCACTCTGCGTCTGTGTTCACACTGCATCTGTGTTCACACTGTGTTCACACTGCGTGTGTTCACACTGTTCACACTGCATGTGTGTTCACACTGTGTTCACTCTGTGTCTGTGTTCATACTGTGTTCACACTGCATGTGTTCACACTGTGTTCACTCTGCATCTGTGTTCACACTGCATCTGTGTTCACACTGTGTTCACACTGTGTCTGTGTTCATGCTGCATCTGTGTTCACTCTGTGTTCACACTGTCCACGTTCACTCTGCATCTGTGTTCACACTGTTCACACTGCATCCGTTCACAGTGTTCACACTGCATGTGTTCACACTGTTCACTCTGCGTCTGTGTTCACACTGTGTTCACTCTGCATCTGTGTTCACACTGTTCACTCTGCATCTGTGTTCACACTGTGTTCACTCTGCATCTGTGTTCACACTGTTCATTCTGCGTTTGTGTTCACACTGTTCACTCTGCATCTGTGTTCACACTGTGTTCACACTGCATGTGTTCACACTGTGTTCACTCTGTGTTCACACTGCATGTGTTCACACTGTGTTCACTCTGCATCTGTGTTCACACTGCATCTGTGTTCATGCTGCATCTGTGTTCACTCTGTGTCTGTGTTCACACTGTCTGTGTTCACACTGTCCACGTTCACTCTGCATCTGTGTTCACACTGTGTTCCACTGCATCTGTGTTCACAGTGTGTTCACACTGCATGTGTTCACACTGTGTTCACTCTGCCTCTGTGTTCACACTGTGTTCACTCTGCATCTGTGTTCACACTGTGTTCACTCTGCGTCTGTGTTCACACTGTTCACTCTGCGTTTGTGTTCACACTGTGTT